>ARYC01003160.1:0-27169 GCA_000711775.1 Oxytricha trifallax | reverse complement strand
CCCTATAACTTTTGAAAATGACTATATATCTGGTGTTCCGGTGTCACACTCTTGCTCAGGAGCCCAAATTTAGTAAATTTGCTTAATTCCAGGTCATCTCATGAATTTCCGTGACCATCTTTTGATGACCTCAAAAACCCAAAAATGAAGGGCTAAGGGTTATATAAGGAAATTGCTGAAAATTGCTTATTTTGCTTATATCTTTGCGCGTTTTGAAGATAAATCAATTTTAATTTTATATTCGTGTTCAGCGAGGTCTAAATGACCAGAATCATTATATTCGGGTGTTTTTGGGAAATATAAAATGGAAGTTGTATTTTGGCGGGGAAAGGTTAGGCCCTGGACAAATTTTTGAAAACCCAAAAATGGACAAAATGACCCCCCTATAACTTTTTAAAATGACTATATATCTCGTGTTCCAGTGTCACACTCTTGCTCAGGAGCCCAAATTTAGTGGATTTGCTTAATTCCAGGTCATCTCATGAATTTCCGTGACCATCTTTTGAGGTCCTCAAAAACCCAAAATTGAAGGGCCAAGGATTATATAAGGAAATTGCTGAAAATTGCTTATTTTGCTTATATCTTTGCGCGTTTTGAAGATAAATCAATTTTAATTTTATATTCGTGTTCAGCGAGGTCTAAATGACCAGATCATTATATTCGGGTGTTTTTGGGAAATATAAATGGAAGTTGTATTTTGGCGGGGAAAGGTTCGGCCCTGGACAAATTTTTGAAAACCCAAAAATGGACAAAATGACCCCCCTATAACTTTTTAAAATGACTATATATCTGGTGTTCCAGTGTCACGCTCTTGCTCAGGAGTCAATTTAGTGGATTTGCTTAATTCCAGGTCATCTCATGAATTTCCGTGACCATCTTTTGAGGTCCTCAAAAACGCAAAAATGAGGGGCAAAGGTTATATAAGGAATTGCTGCAAATTGCTTATTTTGCTTATATCTTTGCGCGTTTTGAAGATAAATCAGTTCTGATTTTATATTCGTGTTCTGCGAGGTCTAAATGACCAGAATCATTATATTCGGGTGTTTTTGGGAAATATATAAGGAAGTTGTATTTTGCCGGGGAAAGGTTCGGCCCTGGACAAATTTTTGAAAAACCCAAAAATGGACAAAATGACCCCCCTATATCTTTTGAAAATGACTTAGACACACTCAGATGTTGATATTTAATATGGCAAAAAACACGTATTCAATTCCACTACTAGATACCCCACTATTACATCAGATTCTGACCAGAAATCGGATTAGACTTTATAAAGTTATGATGACCTTGATGACTTCGATAGTATCATTGACCTCTTACCATAAGTCATTAAAATAGTTACACCATAAGATCTTGCTCAACTAAACCAAGATATTAAAGAAGAGGAAAAAGAAAACATAATTACATTAACACCAGAAGTTTCTATAACTCCACTTTCCTCAACCACTTTAACCCAATAAGATCTTACCATAAAATCAACATTTTTATCAGCATATACTAACACTATATTTTAAAGAGGAAGTAAGAATCTGGGCAATCACTATGCACCCAGAAAGAAAGAGTACGAATACTCCGAATATTGAACCTTTCTGAGGTAATAACCTGGAATGAAAATCTTCAGATATACTCACACTGGAATTTACAGTCAAGACACCATGCCAAAAAGCTTTTATATCAAATAGGACCTTATTATGGACCTTAGCAAATACGTCATGACAAAATATGATTTTGAACCAGGTTACCGATAAAAAGTTATTAAAAATAAGAAATCAAAATTTTTATAATAATTTTTATCAATCATAATTGGATGCAAGTCAGTGATTCCTAGAGAAGCAGTCCCATGGTTACTAGTATAACCCTAGAAGACACTACCTCTAACAACTAAGAGTTCATTAACTAACAAGGAACCATTAGCCCCTCACATACAAATCATAATAATAACAGAGGCGCTATCAGAACTATAGAAATAAATAGAGTGGTATAAATCTATTCTATAGTTCCTTAAAAGAATACACTGACCACAAAAGTAGTACAAAAACCCTTTATTCAAAACAAAAAAGTTATTACTATTAATTAAGAAAAATAAGAGGATCCAACTATTTAATAGAGACTTAACCTTATTGCTAAATTAATAAATAATAATAATAATAATAATAATAATTATTACTAAGTCTACACGACCACTAGCACAGTACGAGATGGAACTAGACACCATTTATGACAACAGAGGGTTTAAGCTCACCACAGCTTTAACCAAGTACATAAGCCAAGCTATGTTCCACAAGTTCAACATTAAGCACATCTTCCAGCCGGTGTTCCACACAGAGACCGAGATAATTGAGAAAGGGTTTTACATAGGAGACCGTAGTGAACTAACAAGATTCATCAGGAGAACTCATGAGAATCACTACATTATTAGAGTTATTGAGCATAAGCCGACTCTCTATAGTTTGAACCAAGGTTGAAACGTAAATTTATTTAAAAGGGCTCGTCCCTTGCATATATATAACATATATATTCATTCGGGGGGCCTTGAGCCCCCGATGAGGATTAATTATTATTATTATTATTACTATTATTATTATCTTTATAACTTGATTATTTTAATTTAGTCTTATTTAATTTTAAATTGAAATATTTTTATATCCCATTAATAATCACATCAATAATAATAATAGTAATAATAGCATCAGTAATAATATTATAATCATCTAGAATTAGAGTCTTGTTGAATTTCTATTGGAATTTCTAAATATTATTAATCAGTCATATTTATCATATTCATCATTTTTATCATCATTGTCTTCTTAAACATTAAGTCTTTAAACAGAAATTTTTTAAGAACTTAGATTTTTTAAAATTCCCATACTCATATTCTTGATTATTTTGATCTTATTACTTATGTTAGTATTATTGTTGCTATAATTGTTATTGGTTTTTTAAACTCCATACTCTACACTCTTTTTATTTTCTTTGTAAGATACCCTGAAGATATAATGAAGATATCTATGAAATTTTATTATAAAACTTAAAGATTACTACATCAACATCTGGATCGATGCCCTCAAATATAAAAGAAATGGAAATATGAAAAAAAAACAAAAATTAAATAATTTAATGTTTAATTAATTAATTAACGATTATTAATCAATTTAGTTTAACTTTATTTAAATCAGTGATAGTTTAATCTTAAATCATTTATTTTCATTTTAACATATTTTCTCTTTTTTGATTTTTTTTAATAGTCTTCTCAATTAAATTATACTCGCTTAACATCAAAATTTTTATTGTTAATTTCAACAGGACTTTATTTTAAAATGTTTTTAACAAAGAACTTTTATTCGAGAAAAAACTTAGAATATCATAATTGTGATAGATATATTTAATATCTAATTTTTTATAATTAAATTTTAATGTTTTATTTAACAATTTATTTTTATATTAAATTTTAGAATCCTTAATTTAATTAAATTAATAATGAAAATGATGCTTCATTAATTCATATTATATATATTTTTAATTATAACTTAAATTAACTATTCGAAAACAAAAAATAGTCCTTATAACCAATAAAAGTCTTTTTATTTTCTATAATAATTAAATAAAAGAGTCTTTATATCTTTGATAAATATTTATAAATTTAATTGTAAGTTATGAACAACCTTAATCAAAACATATCGAAAATATATAAATATAAATTACTCAAGCATTAATCTAATTGATCTTGATTCTCTTTACTGTTTAATTTTACTTTATTCTATGTTTTACAGAGGATAAATATCATTTTTTATGTCAAAATTGATTAAATCTTAATTTTAAATTAAAATATATTATCTTATTGAGATCAATTTACGATTAAAGAAACAAATATCAAAAAGCCATTATTTTTCTTCAAAAAATATATTCCGTATATTAAATATAGAATTGGAAAATAGTCTTATAACATATTATATCATTATAATTATTAAAAAAAACTTTTAATGCCTTATTTTATTCATCTTATTTGACTTTTATCTTTTAATTGAATCATCAACCGTTAAATATCTCAATAGTTATTTTTACAAATTCAAATTTACATGGATTTATGAAAAATAAGAGGAAGACTTTAATTTAAAATGTAAATTAATAATTTAATGTAGTATTAATATAAACGTAATAAGAAATGAAAAAAAAAGAACAGCTTTGTTATCTATTCACTCACATTCGTATCCATCTCCATCTGCATGAATTAATTTTTATTGTATTATTATTTCTGTTCTTTGCTGAAGCCTCTTCTTCTCCTCTTCAAGTCTCTGTTGTATTGCTAATACAATATTAAAATAAATTCAGATATTTATAATATACAAAATTATTTAGAATGTGATCCTGCTCCATTTTAGTATATAAAGTTTTCCATTTTTATTTATTGTTATTATTTATAATTTATCAATTTCCTTTGATAAATTATGATTCTTTCACACAGTATTACTGTATAAGAGTTACAACTATAATTTGTTTTGATAATTGAGAAACTATTTATATAAGAAATAAAGAACTTTCTTACTTTATAAGTTATAAATATCAAGATGAAGATTGTCAATTTGAAAAATTTGAAAGCAGTATTGAAAATGTGAATATATGCATATATTTCAGTAGACTCCTGCTAAACATACAGAGTTCAATACTCACTTTCCACTTTTACCGAAAAAATTTTTCCTGGATTATGTCTCTCTGATAGTAAATTTATTTTGATGATTTTGTATGGGAATTTCACAAAAATACTTTTAAGTTAAATAAGATAAAGTAGAGGTTTGATTATATTATAGTATTTAGAAGTAATTTAAAATTATAAAAATGATTTAAAATCAAATTGGTACTTTCTTAAAAATAAAAGGACGTACTTAGATTGTATGTTGTGTAAGCTTTTAAGCAAAACTTATGCTTATTTGATAAAGTTAAAATAAAAATGTTTAATTACTAGATAAAGATTCGCAATATTTACAATTATAAGAATTTAAGTAATATTTTTCACAATATAGAATCCTAAGTTAAATTTTATTGGGTAACATATGTTTCACATAATTCTTGCTTCAAGTAGCAAATAAATCATAAATTTGTAATCATAATCATCATCACATAGCAGCTCATTTAACACATCAATCATTCCATGCATTACAAACCTCTTGAAAAATTAGTTTTGTAATATTTATTAACTTATATAATGTTTAAACTCTATATACATTATTTTTCTTGTTGATCTTTAATAATAAATAATTAAGCCTTGTTTTATACTGAAAAATCTGTAAACAGACAAGAAAGTTGTTGCTAATTGAATCTATTCATTATTTAAATCTATTCTTTTATTTTTATTCATTGTCAATAAGACTCTTAAAATAATAATTAATTAATACCACTATTTCCTAAAGATCTGTATAAGTAAAGCGCTTAAAGTGAGTTTATAAATATATTAGTTCAGAAATTAATTCTTTTTTTCATAATTTCTAGAGTTTGAATAAATAATTACAGATTTACAATAACTACTAAAAGTTTTAAGAATGAATTATTTCCTAAACTTACAATAGAATGAAAAGTGATATTGTAGGGATTTATAGATTTGGGAAATAATTAAATTAATTAAAATTAAATTAGTGACTATTAACTTTCTATATTGTACTCGTTCGATAGAGAATTTGATATCAGCTGGACTTTAAGATTGGCAGCACCCCTCTATCACATCACTAGAGAGAGATAACATGACTTTAATTTATACATCAAAATCAACTAAACAAATCACCATAAATTAAAGTCGTTTTATCTCTCTCTAGTGATGTGATAGAGGGGAACTGCCAATCGTAAAATTCAGCTGATATTCATTTCTTTATCGAACAAGTACCATATTGTCTAAGCTCGGACATAGTCAACTACCACGAATTATAATAATTAATTATTAATTTTGATTTAATTTTCCCAAATCATTTATATTTCAGCAATATTAGTAAATTTGATTGTAATATAAAGTTATTTATATTCCCTTAAATAATAAAAATCTCAGAAACTTTGAAACCTTTCAAATATTTGCAATGAATCATAATATTTAGGTGATTAATTTTAACATTCGATTACAGATGTTAAAGATTATTAATTAAAATATTTAATTAGTTCTAGCTTAAAGTTATTTACATTCATTAAATTTCATGGTAATTACAGCTTTATGCCCATTATTATTATTTATGAGGCATCGGATTGCAAAATCATATAATAATATTTATTTTTTCTAAAGATAGGTAGTAACAAATTGATATACCTATTAATGCAGACTTTAAAACTAAAACTAATTCCTTCGTCCTCCTTCGACTGGTTTTATAAATTTTAAACAACCAGTCTTAAATAAATTATATAAGAATCATTCATAAATGTTAAAAAAAAAGTTTCCCTATTCTCTAATAGTAGTAATAGTAGTAGCAAGCACAAATGAAACAAATTTTTGAAAAAAAACAGTAAATCTAATTCAGAAATTGAAAAGTGTAAACAAAAGATACAGTAGGCTATATAAATTAATACCGAGTTAGGAGATACAGCAACTCGTCCCATTAGTTTAACACAAGACAAAAACTTAAGCATAGAGTTAAGATAGTAAATTTAAATGATGATACTTCAAACTGTAACGACAGCAATGACAGTAGCATTTATCAATGAAAAAATGGTAGACACCGTTTTGGATTTCTTTTAAGAACACATCTAAATATTACTATCTACAGCACATATGGCCATATCTCTTCAAACGAGTGACTAAACAGATGTTGCCTTAAGTAATTTACTTAATACATATTAAGAAAGATTGACCCTAACTAGATTATAATAGAACAGACCCAAAAATTCAAAAATTCAACAGCATCATAAGGAACTAAAGACCTGCTTTGCAGCTCTCATAAGATGAAAAAGAAGAGTAAGATACTACACAAGGAACAACTCTAAATATCATAGCTTAACAAAAATGATTTGAGCTAGGTGGGTTAAATCTGACAAAAATCTATAATCGACTTAATGACGCACAAGCTTAAACTGATGACGCATTTGATAATTAAATCTATTTATATATTTGAAAAAGAGAAAAAGGTCACTTAAGAAATATATAAACTTAAAGGATTCGATGAACATAGTTACAAATAAGTACTGGACAGAGAGAAGTAAATAAAATGGTAAAGATTAAAATACTTACACTTTCTATAAATGTCTATAAAGACCTAGATGTTGACTCACAGTTTCAATGGGAACCTTTCTGTAGATCCCTAACTAAAGATGCTCTCAAGATCCCGATTATATAAAGTCTCTCGCATGCTGGAGTATATTGGAATCTGACCAAATTATACTAATGTTATAAAGCCTGGACGAGGAGAGAGAACCTACAGATAACTGTTTTCAACTAAGAAGTAAGATCCCTGATACAAGGGGTACGGATCACCAGGCTTCAATATATTCTCAGATCGACAATACTCCATTAAAGCCTTAGTATTCTTACTTTAAATACTCTCGAATATATATTATGAAACTAAAGAAACTAAGTACTATAATGCTTGAAAACTTTAATAGGAGCATCTTCAAGCTTGATAAGTTCTTAAAAGAAATTAATAAGGCAGCGAAGAAAGTTTTAGCAGATGAAAACTAGGAATTAGATTAAGAATGAATTTACTAATACTAATACAATTAATTAGTATATCCACTGTTAATGTTGGAGAAAGTCAACTTTATAACTAAAGTTGAAATGGGCTATGATCCTTCTATATATATTAATTATATATCATATCCGGGGGTCTCTAGCCACCAATGTGGATTAATTTTTATTATTATTTTTATTTTATTAGTTATTTCTCTAATATATTTTTAGTTCATTTTTTGTAGTCATTCATTTCTTAGTTTTAGTTTAATCCTTTATCTCTTCATCAGACCTTCAATCTACTATTGCAAATCAATTGCTATATTTATCTATTGTCACTCCTAAAAAATTAGGTAATCATCTTTCACTACCTTATCAAGCTAATAATATCTCATCAGCCACTTTTACAATATAAAGACCCTTTTTATACATTATTATTAGAGTAATCTGAATCTTTATATAAAATAAATAGATTAAGAACATGACTAAAATGTAAAGAGTCTAACAAAATTTAATCACAATTTATAGTTAGTTTATTTATAATATTAATAAGTGATCAATAGTATAAGTATAGTTGATAAATCTACGAAAAACAATAAGTTAATAGGTTTTAATAATTAATAATCTTTTTATTTGATTAATTCCATTTTTGTGATGCAAGATTTGAATTCCATTTTAAGCAGTTATATTATAATTAGTGCTATCATCATCTGAATTTATCACAATAATTAAATTTTATTACATCAAACTCATTTTATATCTCATAAAGAAACTTAAGATCATTAGTAAAGTTATATTGGAAAAACAGACAAGAATATATTTATTTCATCAAATAGAATTAAATTTTCTTCTGATTTGACGTTTAATAAAAGTAATAGAAACAATTTTAATAATAAATGGAGAAGGTAAATAGTGACTAAACTACAAGTTTCTTATTAATATTATTATCAGTAGAATTGTAAATAACTTTATATTATAAAGTAATAATTAATATTGCTTGTATTTTTTATCTGTAACTTACTTATTTAACTTATATATTTACTCGGGTGGGTTTTATTTAAAGTTTGCTTAGCTTTGAAAATTAATTTGCAGACAAATTAACTTGAAAGTTGAATATAGAAGCTCCGTTTCAAAAGTAAGGTTAATTATATAGATCTAGTTTTCGTTGGCAAGAGAATTCTGGCTTTAATGCTTCCTGATTAATTAATGGGCATGGTCGAAATTAGATTAGAACTCAAAGAATAAGAATCTTTCAGGTTTATTTGCATTATAACATGGATTTATTAATATTTTAAGTAATTTTGTTTCATAAATGAAAGCTAATTGTCTAGGATTCTGAAGATAAATCGATCTGCTGCTTGTAGGGTTTAGTTGATTGAATTTTACTTAGCACAAATTGTTTAAAAGATAGGGTTAAATTCTATCACTTGATGAAGCTGATAGTCCTTTTCATTAGCATATCTCACTTGTAATTTCAAAGAAACGGTATGTAAATGGCTACAGAATTATATTGTATAAGTTGCTTTATCATAATCAGAGTAATCCATCAAGCATGTTTGGTTAAAGTTGAGAGCAGCTTTTCAAGTTTATTTAACCATTATCCTGAATTATTTCTTGTATTTCAAAACATTTTTTTCGCTAGAGGTTTTTTCTAAGGGATTCTTCTGAAAATTTTGCTATTCTTCATCTTAGTTAAAAGTATCATACATATGAGCAAAATTAATAATTGTTAATTTATAGTAGAAGATAATTAATGTTCATTTTTATTATTTAATGACTTTATCAATCATACTATTATCTCTTTATTTCTACTTCATATTTGCATATTTATAAATATAATACACTTTAATTTCATTTAAATTGTTATATTTTATATTAAATAAAAGCATTATTTATGTAAACTAAGTTTTTTCTCTTCTTTATAATTGATATGTATGAAGTATCAACTCAATTTATTACTATTCTTTTTCACACCATCAATTATATATCATAATGAATTAAAATAATATTTTGTAATGCTTTTATATCATTTAGCTATCCTATTCTCTAACTTTGAAGGTAGCTTTGAATAATTTTATTGCTTTATGAAGTTATTAAAGGGCAAAAGTTTTTTGTGGTAGCATCAATTCACCTGAAGGATAAGGATAAGACTTTGGGGAAAAGAAGGAATCGTCTAAATGAAATAGTTATTAATAGCAGTAAATCACCAGTTTCTCTCATTTTCATGTGGTTTCGAGATAATAGACCTAATTCTTTCAGTCTTTAAGCTTAGTTATATACTTTATCGAAGCATCTAACCTCAAGTATAAATAAGGCTCCATAATTATTCTTTGTATTTTCATTATGCCGATTACTGACAACACTTTATTGATAGTTTTCCATTAGCTTATCGAAATTACCTTCAGCTACTTTGAAACATCCTTTAAAAATAAAAGAACTTAGCAAAGGGATGTACAAAAGTCTTTTGCCTTATCCCTTCATAAATTGACAATTTCAATCAAATAGTAGATATTATATCTTTTCTTGTTTTTTGTAGAATTAAATAATATAAGAAATGGCAAGATTTTATTAAATATATCATTATTATTTTATATATCAATATTTTTAGATTCATATGAGTAAGGAAATGGGAAAATTTAAGATTTTGATTGTTAATAAGTAAATCAACAACATGTATATGGTTAGAGTTTATTCAGTACCTTAATGATGTCAACATTTCAATTCTTCTATGTCTTTAAGTGGAGTCAATACATTTTTATATATATATATATATTTAAACACATTTGTTAACAAGAAATTATTGTTTGTTCTTAATTAAAATTGAAATTAGAATGCAATTTTGAATAATTCATTCTATTCGTACTCTTCTTTTGGTCTTTAATTGACCTGTTTCATATTTATTTCCTCTAATTTAAATTCAAATATCAATTATATGCTATTTTAGCTTTCGATTATTGCATTAAGTTTTTCTAACTAAATTACTATTTAATTGATTTACATGGAATTTACGAATTATAACAACACTTGGCCACTGTCTTAAGGTGTTATTTAAACTTTGAGTCTTGAGACATTTTATTAGCAGAGCACTTGTGATTAAAGACATTGTTATTTATAATATTTTTTTAGCTTTTAATTAGCTTGTTATTTATATATTAATTTAATATTAAGTTTTTGATTTTTAATTATTATTTTTTTAATATTTATTGTATTGATATTTTGCTTTAAATTGAATGCAGTAGATTCATATTGTTTCTCAAAAAGATGTGTTAATGCATGACATTGATTAATCAATCCATATTAATTGAGCAGAAAGCTACACCAAAAATCTTAATTAGTATGTACATAATTTTCTCAATGTTAGTCCTTTAGTGCATAGATGTATTCCTATCAACTGCCTAACTTGTTATTTTCAACCAATTCAAAATTTATAGATTTAATTATACATCTTTTATGCACAACTCAGTGTCATTTGTCATCAAAAAGATAAAAAATATAAAAATTTAAGTATATTCTAGAGTAAATAACAAGATTTATGATTCACATTAAATATAAAAGAAAAGATTGAAATGAAGATACCTTTTAATATCATTTCCCTGTCAATGAATCTATCTAAATCATAATCCATTGCGTCCGTGAGAACAGAGATATTAATTGAACTGACAAAGCTGTGGATGAGCAAGACAGTCTATAGACCTAAATCATGCAGCTAGAAAAGTAAATATTGATAATTATGGATTTATTTTGACATTTATGGATACCATATACCATTTTAATCTTATAAATTTTATAAAATTATTACTTATATATAAGTCACATGGTTAATTCATTTATACTTTCATGAAACCTTTGAGGAAGTTTTAAACTATAAGACGTAGAATGTAAGTGATAAATCAGGATAAGTATCTCGTGAGTATAAAAATAAAAACAGAAAACTGACTGAATTAGTCTATCTATATTGCTAGATCTTATAACTAATTTAAATAGGGATATTGCAATAATATCTATGATTTTAAATAATCCTTGCAAAATGTTTAGATAATACAATTGATAATTTTAATATTATATATAAGAAATATCTTTATTAATTAAAACGGTAGCAAATCAATTGAAAAAGTAAAATTGCGTTAACTTTACTGTGGACAGTTGTTATCTCTATTAAATCTTGAATCTTTGAACTGTTTGATGAGGTTTATAGTCTAAAAAATTCCAGTGAGCTTATTTACCAAAAATAGTGAATAAAGTATAGAAAACATAGATTATTAAACAGTATAAGTGATTTAAATTATATTATCTGATGTTTTAAAACAACTATATATATTTATAATATATTTAAAATAAGTATAAATTAAACATAAGTATCCCTTAAGTTTATAAAATTGAATAAAAAATCAGTTGGATTGTATTTAATCCCTTTATTTAATTAGTACTTTGTTTTTATCAATGAAGTGTGATTGAGTTGAATATAAAAGTATAATTTATTAGTGAATAGGGTGGTTGCTATTTTTAATTTAAATTTAAATTAATTTTAGTATTTTTATTATTATTAAATATTTGGTTGCTTTTAATAATCAAACTAGGGTGCATTATATATATAGAGTGGTACAATATATATATATATATAGGAGAGGACTTTCCAAATTAAAAAGCAGCCAAATTAAAAGTTTGATCCTATTGATTTAATCACCCTAGTTTAATTATATTAGTATCAGTTATAAATGGAGTCTCTTATATCTCAGCCAACACGGCCCAATGAAGAGGAAGATATGGGTGTTCTCGAGCCAGCCCTGAGCGACGACTGCCCAACATGGCGGTGCTTGAGGGTCTCCAGTATGCTACAATGTAAGGATGGAACAAAGTCATCACATAGAAGTACTCTCCTTTGCTTGCCAATCCATTACATGCATCAACATCGCAAGGCTGCCAAAGCATACCAGTGGCCTCGTATCTTTTATCAATCATATGACCGTCTCTTGCGATACAGACATTCAAGTTTCTCTTTGTACATATATAAGAATGGTGAAAGCATTTGTACAGTAGTCTTTGGTACATTATGAATTATAAGCGCATGATGTGGCAACTGCATAGAGCTGAGACTGCTCGTGTAAATGCAATGACTGAAAGAGTAGTAGTGATAGAGAGACTTGCATTCCCAGCTCCTTTAGAAGGTTAAATCCTAACGGCTACTTAGAGTTAGATACTCACTCATACGCTGGTACTCTTGAGGTTAAAACAGCGCACGAATGGTTTAGAGATGTGTAAAAGCAACGAAGCAAGCGTGACACTCTGCAATAAAGGAGGTTACAAGAATCCTTAGTCTAGCATCTACCATTACAATTATCAAGAGCGATATCTTTTTATTAGACAGTATCGGAATCTGCCAAGTGAACGCCACTTCACACAAGGGGAAAGTACAATGGCCACAGTGGAAAGATGCAGCAGGCTAGAGAGATTCGCATGAAATACACTAGCTTAAATCATTACTATCACAAATACATCCAGGAAATGTGCAGAAGGAGCTTAATTAATACCATAGGGTGGTCCTCCAAATATTTTTGTTGATTATCTCGACCCTCGACATTTGTCTGAATCGGAGCTTCCATCTCCGTAGATAATTTAACGGAGAATCGCATGGTGCTACTAACCGCCCACCATTTTACTTTCCGCCCCTTTCTTCGTTTGCAATATTGAATTAGAAAAAATGCCGATGATGCACAATATCAAGACCAGCCTCTAGCTGTTAAATAAGTCAAGGGAGATGATAAATAAGTAAATGAGGGTGTTATTGAGGATGCAGAGCCAGAGATGAGACGATGACGATGGCAAAAACAGAAGAGGATGCATAGTTGGCTACTGACAATGCAGAGATTGCTTAGATTGCTTCAGAGAACTATAGGAAGATCGAAGATGCCTTGAAGGTAGACCGCGAAGAGATAAATCTAAAGAGTAACAATATGTCGACGATGATGATGATGGTTTCAACTACTCAGAGCCAATTCACAATAAACTTGATAGAAGAGCCAACAAGATGGAAGACTTGAACTAGGAAGTGAATAAATACACAATAATGAATTTAGGCTCATAATTGGCAAAAATGATAGTGGTAAAGTAGATCAATCACGAGAGGTTAAAATTAAAGCTTGAAATGGTAGCAACACTTTGTATCATTTTAGAAATATTCGGGGTTTTTTTTATATTAATATTTCTACATATAATTACTCAAACTAACACTTTTAATTAGAATTTCCATTCTTCCTATTTTTTAAGTACTTTTATACATTACTATATTCCATAAGTAATACAATTCATAAATCGAAGTAACTACTTTATTATCTGAAAACTTGGGGATCATCTAAGAATTCATTAGCTCTTGCCTATTTGCATGGTTTAATAGTCAATATGAGATGTAACTATTCATAATTTAATTGATCAACACAATATATTTACTTTATTTACCCAATGATAATGATAAACAATATTCAAAGATCTAATATATTTCTCCCTTCTTGATGAATATTTGTAGATTAATTTCTGAATTTATTTGATTTTAGTAAAAATGAAACTATTAATGCATCAAAATACCTCGATTTTTCATAAAAATTATTGATTGGATAAGTTTAGTTTTATTTTTCATGTTTCAATATTATAGTCTTTCCAAGTTTCTTAAATTAGAGTTCAATATAGCCATTATATCTTCATTGTTGACTTTGGCAACCATTTCCTTTTTCAAATTATGAAGTTAAAAAATCTTAGATTCAATTTTAATGACTATGATAGCTAATTAATTTAGGTATATTGAATTTTTAATAAATACAATTTAAAAATTTGTTATAATGTGAGAAGTGTATAAATATTTATGAACACTATACTGTCATTTCTACATTTTACTTTCATTGCGATCTCTATGTTTCTCGTTATTTGTAAACATTTTTTTCTGCAAATTGTACATACTTTTTTTAATTAACTAATTGATACTCTTTATTTTTTATGTAATATGTAATCTTCCAATCACTAAACAGCATGCTCTTTAATTCAGTAAGGCTGTAATTTTGTCTGTTGAACCTTATCAGCATTTTTAGCACTCACGCTTTAAGCTTATTAGTTATTAACTTACAGTTTATATCAATAAATATCAATACTCTAATCTTAGTTAATCATGATAAATTAATTTATAATTGAATCTAGAAAATTATTAATCAATATAAAATCTATTATTTTTTGGAAAATAAATATTGAAAAATAATTAGTCTCATTTTTATATGCTCTTTTTATACAGTTCTATTTGTCCCTCAAGAAGCCTATATGTCTCATTTAATAAACCATAATACTTCCTCCCTTTATATCTTTTACAATTTCTGCAAAAATAAATTTAAATATGTGTTTTTTAATTTATATTAAGTGACTCCCTATTTTTACTTTTTTCTTAATTAAATATTAGTTGATTTTAAGAAAAATTAAAAAATGAATATGGATATATTAATTATAAAAACATTCTCAACTCAAGGTAATATAATATCATATGATTTGAGCATCCAGACTTGGGGGAGATATCCAGCAATACTTACTTTTTTTGTACTGATTGAGCTCCTTTAGCGTTGAGTTAGGCCAATCTCTTTTCATTGACAGTGCCAAGACGAACCTTTAATTTTCATTTATTTCCAATACTTTTTGTCATCATCATCGTCTTCGTCATCATCGTCATCGTTGTCTTAAGTACTCAAATCACATTACATTTGATTAATTAAATATTAATAATTTTTATATAAAATCAAAAGCATAAAGAATTCTATTTTAAACTTTTCATTCTTCCATCAATAACTTTTTTTTTACACTATTTCCTTTATCTTTTCTAAACGCAATTCATAGTTTCTCAATTTTCATCAAAGTGTAGTCAATCTTTATATTTAGATTTATTTATATCTTAAGATCTATTCTGTTTCAATCTATAAATTTGAAAATTAATCCTCTGTTAAATTATTTTTAAATTGATTTTCAATAACAATAGCCATAATATCTCAAACTTATCGGTTAGATATATAATTGGTTTCTACTTCGATTCATTACTCAATTTCTAAAACGGCAATATAATTAAAAATATCCTAAGAATTTCACATTCTTTTGAATTAATGCTATGCTCTTTTCATTATTAATGATTGGATTCTTATTGTATTTTCAAGTTACCCTATTATTAGCAGATTATTATGATGTTTATAAAATCAAATGAAAGATGATGCTCCATATTATACAAATTTACTATTGTAATCTGATATTTTCTAACTTCAGTATATCTATTAATTCCAAACGATTAAGTTGTTTTTTCTTGTCCCCTATTACACTAGAAAAATAGCATTTAAATATTTCAATTTCTCTTATCAAAATTCTATCTCATTGCATTGAGTAAAAATAGAGTCAAAATCCAAAATATAATCAAATAATCAATCATTTATTCACGCTATTTTAATATTAATATTTTTAATCTAATTAAAAAGCACGAATCTCGAAATTTTGATCATTTTTAGATACGTGCCAAATAAATATAATTAAATAATCATACATTAAACTTCTAGTTATAAATGAAATTAAGTATTTCTACAAATTAAAGTTCATTTTTAAATATAGTATAGTTAAGATTATATTAGTAAATAGTTTTTTTATTAAACATAGAAATTTAAAAATATTCAGTATTATCTATATAACAAAATAAATATATAATTAATTTTTAAAGCTTTATAAAATGAACTTTAATTTGTAGAAATACTTAATTTCATTTATAACTAGAAGTTTAATGTATGATTATTTAATTATATTTATTTGGCACGTATCTAAAAATGATCAAAATTTCGAGATTCGTGCTTTTTAATTAGATTA
This sequence comes from Oxytricha trifallax, assembly GCA_000711775.1. Lineage (NCBI taxonomy): Eukaryota > Ciliophora > Spirotrichea > Sporadotrichida > Oxytrichidae > Oxytricha > Oxytricha trifallax. Next base: position 10,671 of record ARYC01003160.1, on the reverse strand, counting down.
AAAATATTAATATTAAAATAGCGTGAATAAATGATTGATTATTTGATTATATTTTGGATTTTGACTCTATTTTTACTCATTGTTTTATTCTGGATTTTGCAACCTTATACTCCATATGATGGTTGCTTTAATTAAATTCCAAGTGTTATCATTTATTAATTGACTTATCTCCAGCTTATTTGTATTTTTCTACATTAAGTGATATTTTTTCTCTACTGCTATGATATTTTTGTAATGGCTTTATAAACTTTAACTCTTTTCTAATAGTTACAGACTAAATAACCATTCAATTCTCACGATTATTGGTGTTAATACTTAAAATTAATAATGATTTATTAGATTTATAGCTAAAGATCAATGATACTTTTGGATTTATTTATTAATCATTTATGCATTCCATTTAGTTTTTTTAATCATGTCATTTTGAGCATAAAAATTGTTGATAGTATTTAATTTCTAATATAAGTTCTTTTTTATGCCATCTTTTATATGGATAAACTTCTAAAACAATTTTATATCTAAACTTGATGTTTCTGATGATTCCTCATTCTTAAAAATATTATACACGGCATCTTATATATTTAATCCAAAATGCACTCTTTTCATAATTGAGTCAACTTGGAACGATCTCGAAGGATATTAACTGTTGATCTAAACTCTTTCATTTAATACCCTATATTCTGCTTCTTACATCTTGAGATGTTATCTTATATCCTATAACTTTGTATTTTATATTTCTATATTCTTACATTTATAATTATTTTTAGTTTAATCATGCTTGTTTAGTAATATTGTTCAATTTATATATAAAACTTAGAGTACTAAACTATTTTACATTAATAGTGAATTCTCTGCTATTTAAAAAATTCGAAGCTATATAACATTCTTGCTCTTATTGATAGACACCATGAGTACTTTAATAATATTAAAGGATATATCATTCAATTTCATTTATTCTATTTTAATAATAAATAAGTTTAAGTATATTATGAATAAAAACAACCAGCTTTGACAAATCTTAATTATGGTCATATATTAAAACATTTAAATAGAATTATATTTACCCTTTATAAATGTTATAGAAATACCAATTTGTCTTATTTTAAACTTTTATGACAGAACTTAAAACCCCTTATCTTAATTGAAGAGAATATTTAAACTAATGAAAAATTAATCCAAAAAAATTATTATTATAGAAAATTACTTCAGCTAATTGTGATTACCTAGGCATTTATATTTGTTAATTGAATATTTTATCTCTTTATTACCTTCTTAATTAAGTTCTCACCTTCTTTTTCAAAATGCTTTCTTTACCTAAGCCTGTCCATTTTACTCTTTGATTGTGTGGTCTTGGGAATAGCTCTAAATACCGACCACCGGGAACAAGCTATTCAATTATCTAATAAATTTAATCTGGCTTTCTTGATTACTCCCTTAGCTCTGCAAAAATAACATTAGGAGCTGAATGAGTCTTAGACTTTTACCTTAAGCAGCTAAATGGCCCTTTGTTCCTTGCCATTATACAGAACTCATAGCAGTGTCTTAAGAAATAGCCTATACCTTCTCTGATTATTTATTTTTTGTCTATTTTTATCCAGGTTATTATTTCTACACGTTCATAGTTGTGATCATCTAAATGCTTTAAGGCAGCCTCCAACTTTTTATTAGTAATCCACATAAAATAATAGCCGTCTTTTTGAAGATCTTCAAGTGGAATTTTGTCAAGAAATTCTCTGTCTTTTAAGGTAGGGTAGTTCAAATTACAGGCAGTCTAATCCCAGGGTCCATTACTGAGCAAAACATCAAACCTGTTACCACACTTGTCAACTTTATAGTCTTTTTTGATTTAATTCCAAACCTCTGGATTTTATATTGAGCCTTAATATTATACAGAACCATTCTTTATCTGCCTCATACCCCATTTGAAAAATTTTAGTTAATATTCTTTCTCTTTTAACACAAGGTTCTCAACAATATCCTCTGTTTTAATTAGTGCACGTTTATTTTAATTTTGATATTACTGAGAGTCACTTAGGTCTAAATCTTCTTCTTAATCAAGTTCTTAATCTTAATTTTAGATTTTCTTGATTTCATCTTCTGAAAATTCATTTATAACTTATTCGACAATTTTTCTGAATCTTTCTCCAAATTAATCATTTAAAATTGTAATTAGATCTTCATAGCTTCTAATTTAATCAATTAAAGTTGCAATTTTCAATTCATAGTAGTGACACTGCTCTAAATACTTTTATTTCATTTGTTTTTTCTCATTCATGCACATTCTATTTTTGCAGGATTTTTCATTTTAGCAAATTTTTTAAGAATTTTTATTTTTCTCTGACTTTTAATTCTAGGAATTTGATTCTTGTTGTTATATATTAATTGATTCATTAAAGGGTTCATTTTATTCACTTTTGCATTGACCATTTGCTAATTTATATAACTGATCATGTAATTCTTAATTTGAATTGATTGAATCTTTTAAAATCATTTGTTATTTAAACCAGTTCCTAAACTCACTAAATTATTTAAATTAAGTTTCTAACTTGTAAATTTAATCTTAGTTCAATTTTAAGTGTTTTCTTAACCTATTATAATAATTGCTAAGATTTAGGGTTTTTCCTGCTTATAAGTTTCGGATGTGCTTATCATTACTTAGTAGTTTAATATTTTTGTCATAGTTGGAACAAAGATAATTGGGAAGTTAATTTAAAGAATTTAAGCTTTAATTATTTTGATAATTTTCATGATGAATATTTTGTCCCTCTTGATTTTAAATATTTTCTAAAGCGTCAAGTCTATAATTCTAATGATCTTAAAACTATCAATCCATTTAATTTTAATAGTTGATTTAATGCTAATTATACTATTAGTATGGAAGTTATTGAGTAAATTATGAAGGGCTTTGCATTAAACTGCTTTATTGAATGAATTAATAATTTATAGCCGTTTAATTTTAGGGTTATGGCTAAACGTTTTACACAGGAAGCTGATAGTAATAATTGTAGATGTTGTAGGTTGGGTTCATCAAAAATAATTTAAGAGTAAAGAGTTATAGAATAAAAATATAAATATTTTAATATTTTAATAGTTATCAACTTATACATTTAATTAAAAACTGACCCCGATAGTTTGAATATTTAGAAAATTGTACGTAATATATAAAGAACAGACAGCTATAGTTTTTTATAATTTTATTTATTTTTATATTGTTTTATAATTGCAATGAACAAGTGTTTTATTAAAAATCAAAAAAACAAGATTAATTTACTATCAAATATCTACAAAATTTAATTTCAAATTATGAGTTATCAAAGTAAAAAAAACAATTCAATTAAGATAGAGTTAGTTTTACTTAAAACTAAGGAAATAATTATAAAAATGCTCAAGAATCAAAAATATTTGAAGCGAAGATTTTAATTACCAAAATTATTATAAAAAGTAAGTCTAATTAAAGAAAATTAAATTTAAATAATTATATAAAGTTAAGATAAACAAGAGCATCCACATGTTAGTGTGTTACACGTTAGTGTAATTAAGATGTCTCTTTTTCAATATATAAAAAGAAACTAAAAAAAAACAAAATTTATTATAATTACTTGGTATATAGTATAAGATAAGAAAGACTTTTTAACTCTCAAAGAGTTATAATTGGCAAGTGAAGAATTAAAAAGATCAAATTGTTCAAAATTATCCAAGCAAAAAGAAGCAAAAAATCAATTTTTAATGAAACAAGCTCTTATTTAAAAATATCAAAATTACCTTGAAAAAAAAATGAAAGTCTAAGCAAACTACATTCGTAATTTTTCCTCTTGGTCGAATCATTCCCAATCAATCAACTTGAATTAGAAAAAGAACTTCAAATCAATTTATGTTAATAAACTACAAATTTATATTATAGTTACAAAATAGATGAATCACTATAGAATGAGTCCAGGGGATAAAGTAATTAATAATTTGTTAACATGTAAAATAAGTCATCTATGTGGGTTTATAGAAGTTCGAGGAATTGGAGATATTTGTAATAAGTGAATACTAGTGAGATAACTTAGCACGACTCTAATTAAAATTCTCAGAAATTCTAAATTCATAATGAGTCCTAATACTAATGGTTAAAGAATCTGAAATTTTTCTGAATATCTAGCAAACATCTTATGCGCTTTTCAAATCTAAAATTTTCAAAGACTTGATATAACCAACTTTGAGTAATACTAATGTCAATTCATTTTAACTTAAAAAAATAAATAAATGAATTAGGATATATTGAGAATTTGAAAAATTAAAAACCCCTTTCAGTCCTCAATTTAATTAATGAAATTAAAATAATCAATTATCTCCAGCATTATTAAAGACTAAACAAATCTTAGAATAATACAAAATAGGTATATTATTTGAGTCCAAGCTAAGAAAAAATTGGCGTACCTACACGAATTTATCATTAATTATTCAGTTTACCATTAAAAAAATGAAGTAAAGATCCAGGGAGATTTCAAATTTCTAATAAAAATCTTTAGCAAATATAAGAATATTTCAGCAAAAACTCTTATGGAATAATTTTTTTAATAAAATATATAAGGCAGAAAATTTAACTTAACATTAGCTGGTTCTTAAAGTAAATGTCTTTAGACAACAAAATCAACAAGAATCTGCTTCAGTAAGATAAAGCATAGCGAAATTTAGGCTTTTTAGGTAAGCTTTTGGCAACCAATTAAAATTGAGACTCCTTATATGATTGGCATAGTTTAAAATCATTTGTTTTCTAAATAAGTTTGTTAAGAACAATAATTACGAATTTACTTACTTATTTCTAGTATTGAAGTATTTCGAATCAAAGTAGAAGCTTTTAATATGCGCAAAAATTTTCTCTACTGGAGGCAGATTAAACTAGTAGGGGCCTAAGAAAACTATGGGAATCTTAAGTAGTTTGAACTTTTCTCTGACAAACGAGCTTTTATGATATGTAGTATTGTCAATCTGCACAATACTTCTCTCGCCAAGTTTGATCTTATTTTTCAAGTAGACAGCAAAGTAAGATGAAGTTATAAGTTAGCTATTATTTTCCTGAGTTGACTGTGAAATGCATTTGGCCATCGCTAAATGCGGCAGCAATTATATTGAGTTTGCTTACTCGTCGCTTTAAAGTTGAGAAACTTTACTGACCAATTGGTCCCCAACCTTTTTGAGAGGGATTGTTGTGCTAAATATTGCTCTCATCCACATTTATAATAATCTTATTATCGAACAGTAACTAAGTGTAATTAGCAGCAGCTAGTCGTCTTAGGCTTTTTTATCTGTAATTAGAAGAACGCTTGTCTAAATAGTAGATCTTTTAAAACTATAATGAAGGTGTTTCCTCATGATTATACGTATTTATGATATGCTCTGATTTACATCAAACGATGTTTTCAACAGGCTACTAATTTATTGAAGAGATACAAGCCCTTGATGCTGTTAAACGATCTTGGAAATAAGTAAAGCAACTCCACTAAGTTTATAAGCTTTTATCTATTAATTCTCATAATTTTGTGTAGACCTTGATTTTTCGAATTTTTGAATTATCTAATTAACTCTGTAGTAGGATACTTTAAATCTCCTCGTTAAGGCTTGCTTGCTAACCTTAAAGTTTTCATACAAGCTATAAAGTCTACTTTCCATCCCTTAAGTGCTTATTGGTTTTTATTTTTTCTTCCAAACGTTCTGCTCAGCTTTTATGTTTTGAATTTAAGAGGGCTAGAGATGCAATTCTTCTTTATCATCTATCAAGGCAGCAGTCTCACATTACTTTTTGAATTATTGGAAAACTTATTTTGAATGGGTTTCATTATAGACTTTAGATTCATTGTCATATTTTAACCCAATTATAGTCTGAAATGTAGAATACAAGCTTTCTCAAGGTAGTCGGTAATTAATTCTCGGGAAAAATACTACTCAATCGTTGTGTTCTATTTTATTTATTCAAGTTGTGCAAAGGGATCAATAATCTAGCTTGGATAATTTTTTTGGCGAGATTACTCTAATAGCTAACTTTCTATTCTATTATTTTCATTTAGGTCAAGTTCCACTATCTATATTGGCCCTTCCTGTGATATTTAAGCTTTTATAAGTTGCGTTGAAATGTAATTAAGTTTTATGACTAAACTTGATTAATTCAAATCCTTCATCTCAGATGAAGCATCGGACTCAAAGGAGTCTTAACTTGAATTATCAGTATTATGTTTGTAAAAATTTCTGATATCACTTTGCTTTAAACGCTCCATATTTGATAAGAATTATTTTAGCACTAACAAGGAAAAACTATGAACTAATAACTTTTCTCTAAAGAGAATAATTATTCTATTAAATATAATAATTTATTTTTAGTGATTAATAAATAGCTGTAATTAGACAACAAAAATTTCAGAGATTAATAGCTAGAGGAATCAGTGAATTATTGTTTAAAGTTGTAGTAATAACTAAAAAATGCAACAAAGATTATAAGAAGTCAACGTGCACCAAGTAAGAGAGAAGATTGGAAACAAAAAGGAGTTATACGACTTCTTGACACAAGAGTGTGGAGCCTATCTACCAAGGTTAACATGGTCAAATGTTTACTTTTTCAAAGCCATTTTAAACGGAGAAAAAGAGGTAAGATTAGGTAGATTCTTAGATTTTAGTATCTCAAGAGATCAGATATGGTTGTTGCTGCTGTGGCCTAAATTGAGGGCTCACTGCTGAAGACTTCTTAGATTATGCGAGGAAGAAGTCCTCTTTACTAATCTATCTCCTCGATTAGAGTTATTGGCTCCATTTAGACAAAAAATGATTATGCGACATGTTGCTCTCATTAGACAAAGACGGGTAAACTAAATGATTTACGAGGCTAAATTGAAAAGAAGAGAAAGACTTGATTAAACATAAAACCTTATTGTGCACATGAAGCCAGAGTTTGCTCAAGCTCTGCAAAGTTCCCTATCCTACAGCGGTAAGAGCAATTAAATATAATGATTTTTTAGTACAAAAAGGCCGATCTGCTCATTTGATAAAGCAAAGTTCCTAAAGAAAACGTAGAACGAAGTAGAGGAAGTTAAAGGAGAAGAATTCGCACTAAAGGGAAGCAAATAGAAATATTTATAGGAGAACAAAAGAATGAGAGATGAGTTCAATGGCATGAGAGGGCAAATTGATGAACTCCTAAATTACAAAGAATTAGTTCATTCATTGCACGAGAGCGGAGTGATTGATGATGGAGGAAGGTTACTAAACGAGCACCAAAATTAAAATATGAATGATGGGGAATGTGCAAAATGATTTTTTATCATTCAAACTCTTAAATTTAATTTAACATCATTAAGATTGAAATTATTTGTTGTCAAATTTCCTCTGTCTCCCATGATCATTTTTAATCACAATGATTGTATGACAGATTATTTCTATCTCTTTTTTGTTGTAATTGCCTAATTATCGGAGGTCACTGCTCTTCTCATAATGTTGCGACCATATCTGTTCAACCCTACAATAGAGTCAATTTTCTAGGAAGCATTTTATTCAGCAAGTTTGTTTTTGTTAAGTGACTTTTTAGCGAGGTTTTTCCCACTGAGGTCAATAGAATTTTCTACAACTTATTGAGCTTCTGGATCTATTTTCTCTGTTTTTACTCTGGCCTTTGAATCTTGCTTTATCTATCTCTTGTTTTTCTTCCCTGGTAGTTTTCTCAATCTTTTCCTATACTTGCTCCATGAAATCAGCTGATTTGTTAACTTCATTTTCAGTAAGAGGGAGAGATTGTTCTGAAATTGATGCTTCGCTAGCATCTTTCAAGATCTTAGGTTATTCTTATGAAGGGGCTAGATTACTTTGAGATAACTACAAGCCGCTTTAATCATTTAAGTAGGCATTTTCACTTTAGCTGCTACTTGAATTCATTATATTTTGAATGGAGCTATCATGATTTTAAAATGAACACTGACTTCATTAGCATTTATGGAGACATCAATGGCTGCTTTACACTCCATTCTTGAGCCTTTTATATCTTGCATCGATTTTTATTAGCTTCCCTTCAAAATCCCAAGGTATGTTTAAAGCGCTCCCAGTTTTAAATGTGCTTAATTTTCCATGACTTGCTATTGAAATTAGATGACCTATTGAACTGTTTCTTTGCAACCTTGCTTGTATATTATTTGTTAATAAGTGCCTTTCTTGTTAAGTCTTCCGACCCTCCCAATAATTTAATCAAGTGACCTAGTAGAAAACACATCACCAACGATCAAGAATAATCCTCAATTAAACTCGATTTCATGAGAAGTTTTGAAATCAGTTCCTCTTCCTTATTGCTCGTTCATGAGGAACACTCCGAATTGCCCATCAATGTTCTTTTAAGAAAATTATTATTCAAACTAGACCTCAAGCTTAGGACCTTTAACATTTTTCATAGAATGGAAAGGAATGTATGCAAACTTATTAAAGTAATTCTCTATTATTGTGTAAGACTATTGAGCGACTATCAAAACAGGAGTCAGCTTGCAATATTTGAGACAAATCTCGTAAATTCTCTTGCAATAATCCACTTAATTTGATGAAACCAGTTCCTATTGTAACTTAACTATCTTATCCCCCATCAGACAGCTTAGTTTTGGAAACACAGTTTCCTCCGTATCAAATGCAACCTTTAGGCAGCTCAGTTCTTTTTGTGAAATAACGGAGCCAGTGAAACCAACGATCCCCTTCGCAGTAGAAATAAATCAAACAGATCTCCAATTTATTTAACACACCCTTCTAACAAGATCCAATCATACTCATCTATAATCACAAACGAATTCTTCCAAATATCCTTGAATTCTTAATTTGCGGACACATTTTCAAGCACCTTTTAAGTCAGGTAATAGACACCAGGTAAAGAGCTGTATTAATTGACGTTAACATTTAGAGATAAGCCTATGATCAGTTTTTCGAAGTTTTTCTCATCCCTCAAAACAAGATGCTCATTCTTTCCAATCACGAAAACAGGTTCTCTGTGCTGCTAAGCTAGTAAAATTGCGTTGGTAGAACATAAAAGAGTCTTTCCGTTTCCCACCCCAAAATTGATGAAAGTAAACTTTTAGTTTTGCCACATTAGGAAATTCAAGCAAAGTTTTTAAAGTGAACAGGAAAGAAAATCCCATTAACTACTAGAATAATTTCAGCTATTTTGATTCGTTGAAAGCTTGCAATTGCATTTTTAAACAAAAGTCTTAAACTTATATAGAATCTGAGTTCAGTTTCTTAAACTTACTTATTATCTACTTGAGCTCCTACTCATTAAAGTCATTTGCTTTGTTTGGTGTATGCATAAGCAAGTTTAGCTTTGTAAAATCTGCTTTAAGGCAATCAATAATGATATCTCTCCTGCATCTAATTCCTTTTTCTTGTTGGATAAATGCCAAGTTGTTACTAAGCTCAGAGAGCTCATCGATCTTGTTTACCCAGAGCGGATTACGCTACTTTAGCTCAAGAGACACTGATTGCAAGAAAAAGTAAAGTCCTCTTAATCAATGTAATCCCATTTTTGTATAAAGATCTCGCTCATTGTGTTTATGAATTTGTCAAGTTTTTAGAAAGAAGGGGAACTTGAAAGAGCGCATATCTAAATAAAGTCCCCAACAACGTTGATTGGCACATGACGAATTAGTCTTAGGCCTTGATCCTCCTTTAGTATTTAGATAAAAGCTTTATTCAAGCACAGTAGAGTATTAGGCAGCAATCTTACAGCTTGCGAATCTATTTTGAATAGCTAAAATGTTCCAATCATAAGAGGAATAATTCCGATGTTGCTTTTATCCAAATTAAATACTTCTTCTTATAGCTTTTCCAGACATTATGGCTCATTAATGAAAATATAGTTTGATAGCCCGAGAGCTTGCTCAGTATTAGGTCTTTGAGCAAGCAACAGCATAGAACTCTTTAAGAGGTCCTAATCGATTTCTATAATCTCGTGGTTGTAATAGAGCAATGAGGAAACAAAGAGCCTTGTCTTTATTGATAGGTTTACGCTTGAGCTCATGTTTCAATTCATAAATCAGTCTGAACATGTTCTCATATAAGTTTTCTGAACAAGCAGTTTTTAAATTTTATAGAAATTCCATTAAACTTTAGCTGTTCCTATTGAATATTTTATGTTAAAAGTCTTGTCTACCCTAAGGCTTAAGTATCATATATTCTCTAAATATAAATAGAGGTTATTTCAGATTTTATCTTGGCGCCATAATTTACTTGAGAATTGAGATTATCAATTTGGACTGGCTTCAGGTCTTCTCCAGGAAAGTGCGGCATACCGACTTCAATGAAGTCAGTTTGATTATTAATCAAATGTTTCGTTAATGAAATTTTCCCAATGCTCTTGTCTTTGACCGATTTCGTTTAATTCTTGGAAGTTTTATTGAGGATAAACTTGCTTAAATACCTGGAAAAGTCCTGTGATCCAATCAAAGGCTTGAATTCCTCCATTTCGAGTATCTTGCTTATATCATAGCTGTGATGAGGTAGAATTAGTTTTGCTTTGTCAATCAATTCTGGAAATTTTGCGTTTAAATATTATGGCTTTCTTCCTCTTTTTCTCTCTGGTTGTGATTGGTTCTCTTCAGTCTATTAATCTCCTTACTAAACTCTCTATTAAATGACAGATTGAGGTGGTCTTTTCTAGAATTCAAGAGATTTAAT
>ARYC01003159.1:0-61012 GCA_000711775.1 Oxytricha trifallax | reverse complement strand
ATATCTTTGATAGTAGTGAGCAGAGCATTGCTGCCACCCCTGTCAAGTGCAGCGATAAATATAGGAATACTCAGCTGTCACCTATCTTGGAAGCCCCAGAGGGCAGTGCTTAATATACATCTCTGCAGAAGCACTTCAACGCGTTCAGAATATGGAGCTCTTCCAAGAAGCCTATAAGTCAACCATAAACCCCTCTGAAATCGGCTTCCACTCTTACTCCATTAGTTCAGAACCTAGCCAGCCTCAGGCTGCAATCAAGTAAGCGTAAGGTTAGTGAGATGATCAATGTAACAGGCCATGAAAACTAGATAGGTATTACACCTAGACGCTTGCAGCTGTCAAGCAGGGCAGAGAGCAGCAGTATAGTCACAGTGAAGGAATAGGAAGGTAAGCTATAGTTTCATGGTTTTTTACTACTTTAGTTTATACCAAGCTAAGTATACCCAACTAGAGAAACGACAAAGCACCCATAGCAGACTCTGGTAACATCGATGCATAACCATCATTACATTATACTCCCATTGCAGTTGTCAGACAGGCAAGTCAGCTAAAGGTTGGGGACTTATGGCACTATGGCTAGAAATCTCTCTATAACCAAGGAAAAAACTAAGAGGCAGCAGTTCTCGATGAGTTTCATAGCAGCAATCACAAAGGACCAGTTGGTCTCCAGTCAAATCATTGAGGGGGCCTTTGATGCCGTGCTGTTCGAGAACTTCCTCTATCACACCCTGCGCCAGCTGCGCACAGACAAGGATCTCGCCCAGAAGAAGATCGTGCTGCTCATGGACAACGCAGTCATTCACAAGTATTCAGAGGTGCTGGAGACTGCTAGGAAGTTCAAGGTCACGGTCCTCTTCAATGCATAGTACTCACCCTGGCTTAACCCCATCGAGCAGTTGTTCTCCTACATCAAGAGGCACCTCCGCTAGGAGCAAGCAGACAGCAAGTAAGTATTTTGGGCCTAAATTTTCATAGGATCCACCTGGTGAAGCGGCTTTCGCAGATTCTGAAGGCAATGACCAAGACAGACGTCAACAAGCTATGGGCTTTCAGCGTGAAGCAGTGGTGCAGCACCATCAAGCATGGATTTGTGTGAAGTTGAGCTGAATGATGATGAGTTGAGGAGCTGGAGCAATAAAACTGACCAATACAACCATAGACAGCACTTGAATCGTCAAATTTATTGATTAAAAGCCCCCTTATTACATATCACACTTTTAAGTTTTAATTTTAACTAATCAAAAACCGAAATCCAAAAACCTCTCTCATTTTCGCTCATTCAAATCGTCATTTTGGCTCCTCGTCCAATAAAACGACCAAATTTGGTGCTCAAACAGTTAGCAGGACTTGAAAGTTGCTGAGCTGTGGGTTTTAAAACATGGAGAATACGACAGGGTCTCAAATTTCACAAAACACTCACCAAGCAACGAGTTCTTGACAAATTATTGGATCTCCACTCTGAATTGTTGAAATTTGATCATAGATTACTATGACTACCAATCATTTTATGAGTTTGAAAGTAAAAATCACTGCTGCTTACTAAAATAGAGACCCAGTATATAAATTCAGGTTTTCTGCTTCGATCTCAAGCAAGTCAGTTGAATTTCGCTTTAATCTCAAGCATTTCAGCTATAAGTGTTCGAATACAAACGAAATGTAAAGTTGGTTAAAATTAATATAATAAAATAGTTTTTTGATTAATTTCTACAATTTCCTATTTTTATCTATTTTAGCAATAATAGTAACATACTTTAAGTAAATTAAATAAATGCAAGATTAAATCACAATTCTTAATATACCGACAAGTATAAATGTAGTTACTCAGAGAACTAAGACCTCCGTTCTTAGGCGGTTCCCCGCTCTCATATTTTGTCCTTTGCTTCCTGGGTCTGATTTTGATGCACATCCTCTTCCTTGTTATTGCCATGCTTACCAGGTGGTGCCTATGTTTCCAAGTCGTCGTCCTTGTCTGCTGGTTTCATTCCTGCATCTTTTCCATCTTAAACTGGCTTAGTATTATTCTTTGGAAGATACTCTTCTACTCCTGATGTTTCCTCGATGATTTAGCTGAATTTCCCTTCTAAATCTGTGAGCTCTTGTTCTAACTCCCCTCTTGGATATTCCCTCAAGACTATGTTATCCCATCTATCGATTGCTTGGTTGAAATGTGTTGAGTCTGTGCCCATCTCCTCGTTGGCTGGTTGCCATATCATCTCTCCTTTCTTTTCCAAGTCTCTTTCCACTTCATCTTCCTATATCGCTATCCCCGATCTACCGATCTCAATTTTATTATGTCCAACGTCCAGGTTGAACATAAGGAAGTATTATCTTTGCATGTTTAGCCAATCTTTTGCAAAGATTTGAAATACAGGATCTCCTTGTAGCTCCAACGCAAGATAATTTATGATGAGGGCCAAAAGAATTTCACAATCTACAATATCAGCCACTTGGTTTGTCTCTGCCATGTTCAATAGCTTATTGACTCTGAATTCCCTTCCTACAACTCCTATGGCTAGTTCGCTGATTTGGTCCATGTGCCTCTATAGTATTGCATAGCTACCTACCACTCTTCAAGTATCAAAAATCTCTAGCACCATAGTTTTTCTCTCGATTTTTAGCACGACCCAATTCATGCAGTATTTCATGCTACTCTGACAACTTAATGGAATTATAACTCCTGTTATATCTTCCACATATCTCCAAAATTTGCCATTCTCTATTTTCCAGTTCGTTCTGCCATTGCTTCTTTCTATCATTTGAACTCCCTTGTCATTCACGACCACTGGAGGTAAGACTAAGTATTTAGTTTTTCCTTAGCTAAACTTTAGCTCCTCGATTTAACTGGTGATTGCTTCCATCGTCTCCTCGACAATGTGATTGCCTGGGATTAGATCATAATGAATCCAATCTTCATTAATCCTTTACTTGTGCACAAGCTGTTTTTCAGACCACAGATCTCTTTCCCTTGCTCCTCTTCTTCTGGCTGCGTGTCTCTCCTCATACTTCCTCACAAGAGCTTTTTCGAATTTTATTCTGGAGCTCGGGCAACAAACAACAGTGATCATCCTTGTCACAATTGGCTTCCAACCTTTCTTAGCATATATAATCTTGTCGAATCCTTAGCATTTCACTTCTGTCTAGGAAAATGATTTTCTTAAATTTCATCAAATCATCCTGTAAACACTTTGAGCCGTCAATGTGTTTGTCAAACTCCACTCTTTGAATCATTGGCTCATTTATTTTCTTGCTGGGGTTTGATTACCCAATCTTCAGCTTGCTTTTGAATCCCATCTGTTTGTTAAGAGGAACCATTCTGATTTCCTCTTCTCTCTTGCCTAATACTTCTTTGGTCTTTACTTCTATCTCTATGGGCGAATCGAACCTCTTGGACTGTTTGCCAGAACTATCTCTTCTTGATGTAAGTACTTTGGTTCTCCTTCTGTCTATCCTCCCAATGTTGATTTTTGCCACTTCTTGAGTGTCTACTGAATTCTGAATGATACATCTTCTCTCTCCAATTTAATTTGCCAATTTCTTAATTTTATTAATTAATTATAATTCTCTGATTTCTCCTACTTTTATACTCCTCGTTTTTCCCAAATTAGATATTTAATCTATTGTCATTTTCAATCCAATAAACTCTCATCAAAATCATTTCCTCTCTTTTTTGCGTAGGTCAAACTAAATAGCTTCTTAATTGGTTAATAGTAATGATGATACTCTAGTTTTCTTATCCTTTGGTCTAACCATATCATATTAGTTATGATTTTTATGTATTTATGACTTTCTATGTCAAAATAGTCTATTCTCCCTCAATGTTTTAGAGAATCTAGTCGGTTCCCCTGCTTAATTTATTAAATTACAAACTTTCATATGATTTTAATCTACAAGGACCATGTGGACACTACAGTAATAGCTCATGCAATAGTTGATAATCGTTTTTCCCTGACTTACTGCCATCATAGTATCCATAAAGTTTTTTGTTAAAATATTTTTCTTCTTTTCTAAAGTTCCACTTTTTTCTCTAATATTTAATCGCTTGTTCTTTTTTGTTTAAGAAACTAATCGATGTTCTGATTTATTTTCTTTAAGTTCTTCTGAACTAGGTCCCTTATTATCTCGCAAGTGTTAGTTTCTTTGGTTAAGTTACATTTCTTAATATTTTGTTCGAATGTCTCTCGATGTTTTAAATGCAATTCTCTTCATATGCAGCTCCATTTTCTCAATTTCCTCGATTTTCATGAATTCTGTTGCCACTAAAGGTGTATACTTGTAAATTATTTAGGATCTTACCGTTCTATTACTTGAGTAAGTTAATCTCTAATAGAATTCTGTCTTTTTTTGATTTCACTCCAAGTATTTTTCAGCAATGTTTATGAGTTTAAGCAAATGTTCAATCCCAAGTATTTCGTCTCTTGCACTTTTTTAATGCCTTCTATTTAAATTATTTTTCAAAAGCTCTAGAATCGCTTAGGAAGACTGTTTGTTTTGTGTTAAGTTTGAGATTATGTGATTTTTCAATTTAATTAAAGCAGTCAATTACCCTTTTGAATTATTGTTGATCATTGACATTTACTAAGATATCATCTGCAAATGCTATTAACTTCCCTTGCTAATTAATGATTTCAACTCTTGTTATGAATACAAAGCGTCCTGTAAGTAAATGTTAAATAGCATTGGTTATAATCTACTTCCTTGCGCTACTGTTGAGTTATTATTTCCTAACCTTCAAATGTTATTTAGTTTCCTACGTAAAGCATTTCGATAATTTAGGTAAGCTCCTATTTTCTCTGGCTGACCACTCTCTCCCTTAGAATTTGCTATAACTTGTCCTTCCAGACAGACTCATACGCTTTTTAAAGATCTATTAAGAGGTACGCCTCTCTTTGTTTGCTCTTCCTCCTTGATTATTTTATATTATCTAGCATTCTTATCAGATTAATGTGCGTACTTTTGTATTCTTTAAACCCATTCTGATAATTTCCAGTTTGTTGTATGTTACTCTTTTTATCGTTGATTTTGTTTATTATAACCTTTTCCACTATTTTCCAGAGGTGCGAGTTGATTACTATTGGTCTTGTAATGTTTACCTTAAAAGTATTAGTCTGCCATTTTTTATATAATCAGGTAACTTCTTTGTATTAGCCATTCTGCTATTTTAAGACTCACTGTCCTGCACATCTTCTCTGATTTGAGCATCATTTTACCATCAAATCCATCCGAACCTATTGTTTTATTGAAATTACACTCCTTGATGCTTTTCGTTACTTCTGCTTCTCTGCAAAATCTGTTACTCTCCTACACTTCTTTCATTTTTATATCTTTTTAAGTGTTTGGTCTATTTTTGGGGGTCCCTGTTATCTTTGAATAACTGGGTGTAGTATCTTACAATTTCCCTTTGCGTTTCTTCGCCTTATTATACTCTTTCATCTTTAATTGTTATCCCCTTAATTGGCTAAGATTATTTTTAACTTTTTGTGAGCCTCTTAACCATGTAGAAAAACCTTTTAAATCATTCCTATCTAAGCACTGTTCTAAATCGTTAATTGCTTCCTTCCACTTTGCTTTGGTGTCATTGTAGTTGTCATTAGAGTTCTTTCCATTACTCTTTATCACCCATTCAGGTGGTCGTTTGTACTAATTCTTCCCTTAA
This sequence comes from Oxytricha trifallax, assembly GCA_000711775.1. Classification (NCBI taxonomy): domain Eukaryota; phylum Ciliophora; class Spirotrichea; order Sporadotrichida; family Oxytrichidae; genus Oxytricha; species Oxytricha trifallax. The sequence continues at coordinate 55,359 of ARYC01003159.1, read as the reverse complement.
TCTGTCTCTCAATATTTTCCATAAAGCACTTTTGAATTGGCTCGTCTAAGTCTTTTAGAGTTAGTTCTCTTCCTTTATAAATGTTTTCCAACAATATTTTCTAATATCAGTAATTCTAATCGTTCTTTCTTTGTGAGTTAGCCTAAATTCATCATCTTAGTATTTGATTTTAAGTTTAGCCTCTATCAGTTTATGATCAGTTTGTTATAATTAGATGGTTTCCCAACTAATTGTTTCCACGTTTGTAAAATTTAGTCTAACTGGTTCCCTCTTGAGTGAGATACCACTCCTTAGAGAATAGAATCTCTCGGACCTTCCTTATTTAGTCTCTTCCCTAGCTCTTTGATATGGAAATTAAAGTTTCCCATCACTATTATTCTCTATTTCTTGCATTTTTATTTGTGAGATCTTATCATGAATATTAGTCTATTCTAAAGTTCTTTAACTACCTCTTTTATATAGGGTGTATATACATTGTGATTACGTGAAGAGGGAATCCTTCCACGTTTAATATCCTCCAAGTCACGAATTATCTTAGTGTTTTTACTGTCTTCATTTCATATCTTTGGTTATTTAGTACTAGCACTCCTCCATTCCTTGCCAGCTGAGTCTGAGCAATATTCTTGTTGTTAATTCCTATGTCTTTGAAGTCTAGTTTCCACTATCCTATGTAATCTGGTCTCTTGCCCTCAATTTCTTTCAATATCTGGTCCTACTTCAGTTTGGAGCTGACGTTCTGAATGCAAATCTTGAATTTAATCGTCCTCGTATATAATTATCTTTTATCACTGATGACCTGCTCTCTCCTTTTTTATCTTTGTTTTTCAGCGAATCTTTCATTTCTTCTCACCCATCCTTCAGCTTCTCTTTCAAGTTGGTAAAATTCGAGCTGTCGGCTATTGTCAATCTTGACCGAAAAGTTGTATATGTTTTTAAAGCTGTTGTGATTTAACTAAACATTCTGGTTTTGAAATGTTGAATTTTATGAGTTCAAGTTTGAATATTCAAAGAATTATTCCAATGTTTGCTGGGAATTTTTCTTTTCCTCTTTTCCTTGCTCGTTTGTATATACTGGTAGTCTTCTTCTCCCATTGGTTGGCTACTTGTCTGACTTAATTTTTGCCCACCTTTAATTAGCATATTTCTTAATTTTATTAATTTAATTCTCTATAAATTTACTTAAAATATAATTTAAATTACAGGTGTATCAAAATTATGATAAAAATCATACATCCATATTTCATCCATTTATTTAATTGTTTATTAATGATTTCCTTTTATGAAATTTAATTTTCTTTTTTTGTAATTTTAACTATCAAATTATATTTATTTTCATTTTAATAATTTAATTATCGAACTTTACTTTAGAATATTTCTGATGTCAAAATTTTGTTTTAATTCATTAATCAAGTTTACATCTCTATAGTGATAAATTATAAAAGAGTAAATTGTTTTCAAATAAGGAAGTTGTTTAATATAAATTAAAAATATCTGGATCATAAATAAATATGTTTCAGTTTAATAAATCTAAGATCCTATTTTATATTAATTAGAATCAATTGCAAAATTGGAGATTATAATATATTCAGCATAGAGGGATTATTCAAAGTGCCCTTAATAATGACCATATAATTAACAAAAAAAGAACATATTAAACAAGAATCAATGCCATAATATGTGAAAGCTGTGTTCTAGTCTACCTTCCCTTATTGATGAGTTCAACATGGGCATCTGTAGAAATCTTTAGGGTGGTTGCCACCTCTTTTGGCCAGGGATGAAAGACCTCAGTATGCCGCGGTATAGGGATGAAACAATGTTGAAACATAGAAGTAATCTCACTCAACAATAACTCCATTATACTCATCAACATCACAAGGCTGCCAAGGAGTACCAATGGTATGGTATGGACCAACAATCATGCAACCATCTCTAGCAAGACCGACAATACGTGTGACTCTTTGGGCATATAGGGCTAGTTTAACCAAATGTCGAGCAGCACCTAATGCATTGTGAGAGAGAGGAGTATGGTGTAGCAACTCCATTCGCGATGTGACAGATAGTGAAAGCGCAAGGATTAAGAGAGTGGTAACGAGAGAATGTCGAATGTATTCGCTGCTTCCTAAACATTAATCATCTTCGATACTCTTGGCATCTGATCCTGTTCTCCTAGCCCGTTAAATGATAGAGGTGTTCTCAAATGTCAGAGTGAATGAAAACTCCATTTGTTGAGGTGCCCACGAGCACATTTCGCTTACCATAACTGCATCAGGATCCACCTACCTCCCTATTTGAAAATCTTTGCTTGGACAGTGAAATCCTTTGGAAAGAATGAGAATTCACCAATGCATTCGAAACTACTATATAAAGGAAAGCACTAAAGTATGAGAGGAAAGAGTCAGCAGGCTCGAGATATTGGGAGGCTAAGCAGAATTGATTGGAGTGTAAACGTAGTCAGAGACAAAAGAAATGCATAATTATCACTTGAGAAACTCTGATCCCAGATTGGGAAAAAATGATGTCTGAATATCTTGGCTCCTCGAGGAGATGTCTGAGTCGGAAGTTCCACCGTCGTGAGATAGAAAGAGACGTGTTGAATGGTGCCTCTAGTTGGCCACTAATGCATCGTTTACCCCTACTTTCAACTGTAATACTGAAAGTCATAAAATGCTGAAAGCCTAATGTATAAACCAGCTGCCAAGATTGACCAATATTGGGGAGATTAAAACAGGACCAGACATGAAACCATTCCCAGCATATGAAGCTTTAAGAAGCTTAGAATGATATTGGAAAGATGGCACTCCAAACTTGCCACAAGAGATACACAGATGAGAAGTGCAATAAGAATTCCTAGATCAAGACATGTTACAGACTTATTTTCCCATTCAGCGCTAATTACTACTCTGATAGAAACCTATGTTTTGAAGCACGCAAAAGGAATGTATAAAAGCCAGTACAGCTACTACTACTCTAAGGCAATTAATGTGTACTTCAGACATCATGTGAATGAATGAGCAGTCTTACAAAGACGAAGATAGAGAAAAGAACAGCAGACAAGGCGTAAGGATGGGGAAAGACATGAAAGAGGACGAGCTATAAAGAATGCCTGTATGATGCTAATTATGATGCTTTAGCCGATATTAGAGTCAGAGCTATTGTTGCTTATTACACAGATGATATTAATAATAATGTTTTTGTTTATAATATCCTTGCATTTTATAATAATTTACTTTCTTCCAAAATTTACAATCTTTTACCATATAATGAGAATCAGGATTCAAGGGTTTAAATCAGAAAAATTCAAAGTGACTTTAAATTTGAGAATGATGAATATAGAAGAAAATTATTTTTAAATTAATCAAAAACATTTTAATTAAAATATGGACCTTTTCAATTGAGCATAGCATTCAAAATATGCATAATTGATTTCTCACATGAATAATCAAATATGACTGAATAAAAAATGAAAATTAGATTTATAAAAATTATGAAAAATACATTTTAACACTTCTTGACTTAGCATAAGAAGTATCAGGGTTTTAAATTAGTGTAGAATGTGTTTTACTAATAAAAATAAAATTTATTAAGTCAAATTTCTTAAATAAAATCAATTAATTCGATTGATTAAAATTAAATTTTGAATCTTGAATTTTAAGTGTAGACCGATGAATCGCGATTTTTTACTCGGTAACCTACGCCTAATATTAATTAATTTTATTAAGTTTTTAATTTAAGTATTAGATTTAATTAAATTATAAGTAATGACATTTGTATATTATTCATTTTACAATTCACTAAGTTTTCATATCTTTACTAAATCTATGATTTTAGATAAAAATAAAATCAGTATTTATAATTATTTGCAAATTTAAATTTGGAATCAAATCTCTAAGCTGAAAATGTGTAGACTGTTCGAACATGCATTGATGTTTGATATCCATTCTTGTATTTTACTACCTCAAAGTTTTTATACATTTAAAGGATTAAATCGATAGATGTTGAGGATTTTCAAGAAAACATTCACTAACATTACAAAAAACAAAGGTGGGTATGGTTTATTGTTATAAACTTTGATATGGCAAATTTGCGTGCTTTTCAAAAAGTCATAAATAGTGTATTCTGTTACTGATTTTCATTTCAACATATGTGGCTTTGATGAATTGACTTACTTACCTGATATTCTAACGGTAATATATGATAAAATTAAGCAAAATAATAGACTATTGTAAGATTAAGGTAAAATTACGAGAGTTATATTCTCTAATGTTGCATTATAACTGACTTTTGAAACTGAATTTTATCAATTTAAATTTTCCAATAAGTTTAAGTCATTCATAATCTTTAACACTTCAGTAATATTAATAGGTTTCATTAATAAATAGACAAAGTAATGCTTAATTTATTTATGAAGTGTTAAAGTTTACGAATAAATTATTCGTATTTTAAGTATTATTTATGCTTTGAAAAATTTTATGATAATAGGTGAAAAAATTTATATAAAAGGATATTAATTTAAATAAAATATTGATGAATCATGCTTAATGGAATTTTCCTACTCAGTTATTCTCAAGCTGTGCATTGAAAATTTAATTTTGAAATATACATAATTAAAAAATATTTTAGCAACAAATCTTTAAGGAACTACAATAAAAACCCAAAACCCCTTCAGTTTCTGTATTAAATATTTTATTGTTAAAGGTAGAATCTTAAGACAAACTTTGAGAGTTTTAAAAGGGTCTATGTATATATTATAATATAAAAATATGTAATTTAATTAAGTTTATGGCACGATTAAGGCTATCATAAGACAGTGAGTATATAGATTTACTGTTTAAATTGCGATATTGTTATTATGATTTTAATAAATCAACTTAAATCTTTACTAAATTGCACGTCTTTAAGTGTATAGCAAGGCTGCTTCACAAATATCCTTTTACTTTAAGGTCTCGCTGCTTGTTATAATTAATCTTGGGTCGTACCTATCTAACAACCCCCACTATTATTGTAGGAATACATTTGATTTTGGGGAAATTTATTAAATTAAAATAATTTTAAATCAAATTATTGGCAGTAAAAGTTGACTAATTTAAACGATTTTGGGCTCATTCGATAGAGAATCCAAAATTAGCTGAACTTTATTATTGGCGGTACTTTTTTATCGCATCCCTGGAGCGAGATAACTTCACTTTAATTAAACCGCTTTAAATTCGTTGATTATACTCTCACATAAAAGTGAAGTTATCTCGCTCCAGGGATGCGATAAAAAAGTACCGCCAATAATAAAGTCCATCTAATTTTAAATTATCTATTGAATTAGACCAAGATCGTTTAAATTGGCCAACTTTAACTGCCAAGATTTTTATTCAAAATTATTTTAATTTAATATATTTTTCTAATGTCAAATGATTCATACAATATCAATGTAAAGATTATATCAATTATTTTCTCACCAACCAAATTTGGCCCAAAATCACGAATTTAATAACTAAAAATGTTTTTGAAAACACTCTGAGATCATATGACTTTGAAAAAATTATTTTTTTATCATAAAATTACTAATATTTATGATTAATTTTACAAATTTTCTTGGGTCAATTCTCCTCAATTATTTTCACTTTTTAAATTATAATATCTTTGTCCAGAAACTTGTAGACAATTTACAATTGCTATAAGAGTATCTAAATCATCATTATAATAAATTTTAACATATGATAAATTGATTTTGGAATAATATTGAAGATTTAGATACTCTTATAGCAATTGTAAATTGTCTACAAGTTTCTGGACAAAGATATTATAATTTAAAAAGTGAAAATTATTGGGGAAAATTGACCCAAGAAAATTTGTAAAATTAATCATAAATATTAGTAATTTTATGATAAAAAAATAATTTTTTCAAAGTCATATGATCTCAGAGTGTTTCCAAAAACATTTTTAGTGATTAAATTCGTGATTTGGGGCCCAAATTTGGTTGGTGAGAAAATAATGATATAATCTTTACATTAATTATAGTGGGGATGGTGTGAGAAGCACCACCCTTAATTTTAAATGACAGCAACTTAAATCTAAGCCAATGAGACCTTTAAAATTTTAGCATTTTCATATTGATTATCTTATTAATGATAAGACTCTTAAATACTGGGCTCATTTCTCTCTAGCCTAGAGGGCTGTGATGTTTCATCACCAATTTCCTGAGCTTCATATATCTACTTAATCTATAGCGAACATATATAAAAAGAACGGAATATCTTACAAGACAGTCAATCGTGTTAAGAGAGTGATTGACTTTAATGTTCCATTTTATAAGACTAATTTAAATTATATATTCGATTAAATTTAGAAGCCTTACGATCATAATATAAAGTTTATATACGCTGACGAAAGTGTATTTGTATTCAATATTTTTATATCAAGGTCTTATTACAAAGGCAAAGTAATATGGTGTAACTCTCAGCAAAGAATTAACTTGAGTGCCTTATACTGTAATTTTTAATAATAATGCAAAAAATCAATGATTGTAGAAATTAGATTAAAATTAATTAGAGTTCTTAATGTGCTAATATAAAACTGAAAAATATAAAAAAATCATGTTTAAACTTGCCATCATCATCTTCTTCAGTGACTTTAAAGTGCTCTAAGTCCCCTGTTTTGCTTAAAGAGTGAAAAATATTCAAAGTAAAGAATCATGCATATTTAGATATATAAAATTTTAATGGAATCTCAAAAAGCTTGCCTTATCAAGAGTAAAAAAGCTAAGCTAAGAGAATATAGTAACAATGGCAATAATCAAATATATCAACTTAGAAAGATAAAATTTAGGGGACTACACATGATTCTATGATTATGTTTGTGTATAATATTTATAAAATTCGCTTCTTATTCTCACTTAAATGACTAATATTTAACCCATAAACACCTACATGACCCCTTATAAATTCTTAATAAGCATGCCTAAATATTCTTTTTTTATAAATAAAAAACCCAACCAAACTATTGAAAGGTTTTTGGGGGTTTTTATTAAGGCATTAAGTATGCTATAATTACTTTAGAATTATTTATGAGCTTAAAAATTCGTTGTGTCTCAACTTTTATTAATTCATCCATAATCTATTAAAATCTTAAAAATATCAATCTGCAATTTCAATTATTTTTTAAATAATACAAATCCATCAAACTTTCTTGTAAGTTATTGGGTTTTATTTTTAAAATACAATAATGATCTCAAATTACTTTAGATTTAATATCATATTTAATTTGAACATGAAATTGCCTAAAGATTTCTCTGTAATTTTTATATTCAATAGAAGAAAATTAGATAGACAATTCAATTCTTACAAGTTCTGATATACATGCAGATAAAGTGATTAAAGATACTATCAGCTTGATTTTTATAACATCTAAAGGCATAAATCAAAATTCGAATGTTTAGTATATATTGATTAGTTAAAAAGTGGAAACTTATGATCATGTTATTTTATTTAGAGTTGATGATAAATCTAGTGGTTTTTAAAATATTGATGAGAAATTATTAATTAAATACATTTGTAAAGAGAAAATTAGAAAAACTTAATATAGAATATAAATTAATTAATTGTAACTGACTCTAATAATGATTGTTACTAAAACAAATTTGATTAAAGTTAAATTAGACTAATTTTAATTGTAATTCAAAATAATATAATATAATTATTACGCATTTTGTGCGAATTTATATGTATTAAACAATAGGGGAGGTTGTGTGCAGATATATTAAATTACATTTATTACATAAAGCCCCATTATTTTTTAATAATTAAAATAGGAGGTATATATAAATAATAAATATTTATTTTTTTTGGCTAAATTATAAATTCGTTCAGTAGCGCATAAGATTGTAGGCCACTCAGGGGTTCCGGCTTGTTCCCCTTGAAATACCCAATTGTGGTTGCATGTTAGCATGAGCCAGTTACCAAAACTTGCCTTCTAAATCTAAGGGGAGAATTGAATGACTGTGTCGAAAGTCAAAAGATGAAGTAATAATTTAATTAAAATATTTGGTTAGCATAAGCTCAATATAATTCCGTAAACTTTAAATAACAATAATAATTCTCTAGAATCAATTAAAATTAACTTAAAAATAAATATACACATCCTTATTAGTTTAATTTATATGGAATATTATTCGAACCAATTCATTTTATGATTGAGCTGAACATAAAAAAATTACGGAAATTATAATGATCAAACTACTACCAGAAATACCTGATAATTTCATAGATTTCTTTAGATACTTCGCTCTAAATTTATCTAGTTCTAGTGGACTCCTTTGATAAGAAAGTTATCAATGGCCATCAATATGCTTACAAGGTTTATCCTTTCAATTATCTCTTAAGTGATGATAAGTATTGCAGCAATACATTTGAATTTGGAAAATTAAATTTAATAAATCACATTTAATCACAAATTATTGGCAGTTAAATTCTAGAAACCTAGACAATATGGTTCTTGCTCGATAGAGAATTCAAAATCAGCTGAGCTTCATCTATTGGCGGTATCCTTCTATCGCATTCATGAAGCGAGATAACATGACTATAATTTGTCAACAAAATCAACTAAACAAATCACCCAAAATTAAATTCAAGTTATCTCGGTTCAGGGATGCGATAGAGGAGTAATGTTCAGCTAATTTTGAATTCTCTATAAAGCAAGTACCATATTGTCTAGGAAAGTTAACTGCTAATATTTGTGATAAAATTTGATTTATTGAATTCAATATCCAAATTCAAATGCATTACTACAATATTAAATTGAGTAATCTAATGATCATCAATTGCTCACTCAAGCAAAGTTTAAATAGTGTAGTTAATTGATAAAGCAATATTTTGCCATGAATTATGTTGCTTTTATATTCCGACTTTTTTAAATTAACTCAGAGATTTCATTACTGATTAAGGAAATCATTGAAATTTAAATTAATAGTAAACTAAATTATAAAAGTATAAACAACTTCATAATTTAGGATTTGATCTCAGAAATCTCGAATCTGAGATGTAATGTTAAATTTTACACACATTTTTAACAATAAATAATCTCAACTGAGCTTTAAGATTAGAGATATCAAGGCGAAGAACAGATATGGAAACTTAAGGCTATTATCAAGAAGAAAAAAAGAGTAGAGAGATGGAGATTTTAAGTAGGAATGTCAGCAATGGCAGCTATAATCATGTACTAACCCCAAAATGACCACAACAATATTCTCCAAATAAAAACAATAAATATTTAATTAAGGGGTTTGGGGTTTTGAATGAGAAAGAGGAGCACAATTCAAAATGACATTTTAAATACTTAAAAATATATATAATTCATATAATTAATTTATTACTCTACACAACTTGCACTATTGTATAATAATGACATTTAGCATAATCAGCACAAAATTCGTAATAATTATATTATATTAAATTTGTTTAGTATATAAATTTGTCATAATTAAATTGAAGCAACTATTTTTAGTAACAACCATTATTAAAAGAAATTATAATTAATTAAATTAAAAGCTAAATTGAATTTTCCAAATTTTCCCATTTCAAACGTATTTTTGTAATAATGGGATTTCCTAGACTTTAAGGTCTTGTAGTTTAAATGATGAAAATGAATGAAGGAAAGTTTTTTAGAAGCTTTGAGAAATACTTAAAAAGTAATGACTCTTAACATCTTAAGATTTTTAAATCAAAGTTTCAATTTGATCCCAATAATCTTGATATTGCTGATATAAGAGTTGCAATGGATTACCTTTTTGAAACTGTTTTAGATATTGATGTCCCAATAATCGAGCTTACATTCAATCTTGCATGTAATGCTGGATTTATAAATCCATTAATGGGCTCTAGTTTCTTAACAAAATTTTAGAATTACAAATGCTCGGTAAAGTATATAAATTTTTGAGACCAGGAAATCATTACGAGAAAAAAGTGTGATTTGACTTTACGTTTTTAAAAAAATGCCAGAAAATAAACTATTTACATCTTTGATTTTGTGGATAAAAGAGATCCCATAGAAATTGATTTGCTTAGAGACGATTCAATTCAAATTGAGTAATTTACTCATATATTAACATTAACTCTTAATTATTTAGTTTTAGTTAATTATAGATATAATAAATTAATTAAATCATAATAATAATTAATTTTAGGAGAGGTCTTCTTTATAAGCAGAATAATGGCAAATACTGCAAGAAAATTATGTAAGAAAAAAAAAACATTGTTTTTAAATACTTTTTATTCTATAATTATTTATTTCATTTATTTTAATAATTTTTATATCTTCATAACTCAGTTGAATTCTCTAATTAATCTAAGAATTACTTTTTTATCGAAATAATTTCTAGTTAGTTTATCTCTTTAACGGTTTATATGAGATGTTTATTTAGTAGCTTTATTTTTTTTTCATTTTTAATAATCTTAAGAATAAAATAATATATTTCTTTAAATTCTTATTATTACTTACTAATGTGGCTGTAGAGCATGGAGCAAATATGAGAACGGGAGCTGTTGGAGTGACGCTAGGGACATGGCCCCCAGGAACAAGCTGACGACTCCGAACTAACTGTCAGCGCCGAAGAGTCAAGTGTCAACCCAAGTGTGGTAGTGGGACTACATACTCTTGCATAGGTGTGTGGATCAACAATAAAGTTGAAATCATCCCCAACGATCAAGGAAACTCAGAGAGCAGTAGCAAGAACTAAGGTCTATTACATACAAGGTGAACAAACCATCTACCGAAACTCAAGATGAGATCAAGAAATCATTTAGGAAAATCAGACCATACAAGTGACCAGAGGAGTCCTGAGATACAGTAAACCCGGAGTCATCAGCGTATTTATACCTAATCACAACTAACTAAGTTAAGGTATTTAAAAATACATTAGTAAGTAATAATAAAAATGATTAATATATAGTAGAGATCTGTCATAAATTTGGATCTCTATCTTATTAATTCCCACCTTTTAGCATTTATCTATCTATCTATCTATTTATCTATCTATCTATCTATCTATCTATCTATCTATCTATCTATCTTTAAACAGTAAAACAAATCTAAAATTGTTTAGATAAATTGCCTTACATTTTATCTAAGAATCTCTATAAATATAGATATTATTCATATGAAACACTCCTTTGCAATTATTAATTGATATTATTTCACTAAATGGAGTTTAAGAATCTTTGGTTTGCAGTAACCTGCATCATATTCCATGTCAAAATATTAAAAATTAAATCATTGACAGTTTACATGTACATGACTTATATAATCACCAGCTAGACATTGTTCAATTGTTGCATTTGTAAATGATTACTATACTTTTCAAAATTTATTAATATTTTGTTTTTTCTATAATTTGAATTAGTAATCAGTATATAATGAAACTATTAATTAAATACTATAAGCAAATATTTGTTTACGATTGTTTATTTTATTAGAATCATTTTATTTCTTTGACATTACTTTATTTGAAATGAGTGTTAGAGTAGCAGTCAAGGTTAGACTTTTTAACTAGCAAGAGATAAACAACAACTCACAAGTCTGTATTAAGATGGTAAGTGACAATAATAAAAGCTTTAGGGATTTCTATAATAAACTTAAACTACAAATGAATAAATCCTACTGTATAGGAAAGGTCCACTACTACAATTATCGATAATGATGGTACAAAGAAAGATTTTGCCTTCGACTAAAGTTTTTGGTCTCAAGATGGTTTTAGAAATAGAGAAGATGGTTACTCAGAAGCTGAAGACAATAAATACGTTGATTAAAGAGCAGTTTGTAATGAGGTAAATTTTTATTCAAGAAACTACTAAAATAATACTATTCACTAATGTTCCTTGACATATCTTTTAACTAAATTATATTTATAACTGAAAATGAAGTTTAATCAAATTTATATCATAGAAGGAAAGAGTTTATTGGATAATGCTTGGGAAGGTTATCATTGCTGATTATTTGCTTATGGAAAAACAGGTCCTGGGAAATTCTATTCTATGATAGGTTATGGTGCGAACAAAGGCATAGTGCCCATGGCTTGTGAAGAGATATTACAGTGTATTTCTAAAACACAGATAAAGACAAAACCTATGAAATAACTGTATCTATGGTTGAGATCTATATTTAAGGAGTACAGGATTTGTTGATACATCCTAATAAAAGACCTGCAAATGGTTTGAAAATTTGTGATCATTAATCTTTTAGAGTTTATGTAGAAGGTCTCTCAAAGCATCCAGTTGCTTCTTACCATACAATTGAATCTAAGATTGAAGAAGGATAGAAAAATAGAACAATTGGACCTACTTAAAAGAATGCTTCTAGTTCCATTGCATACACAGTTATTGCCATTGAATTCAAACAAGTCATTATGTCATTATGTTTAAGGAAAAAAAGTGAGAAGTTTTCATTTATTAACTTAGTTGACTTGGCATGCTCTGAAAAAGCTGATTTAACTGGTGGAACTGGAGACGACAGATTGAATGAGGGTTGCATTATTAACAGAAGTTTGATTTGCCTTGGTTTAGTTATTAGTGTTTTAGCTGACAAAGCTATGGGTAAGGATGGCAAAGCTGTTGTTCATTAAAGAGATAGTGCTTTGATAAGAATTTTATAAAATGCCCTTAGAGGTAACAGTAGAACTATCATAATTTTTGCCATTTCTCCAGCAAACTTCAATTAAGGAGAGACTCTTGTTACTTTAAGATATGCAGATAGAGAAAAATTGACCCAAAATAAAGCTATAGTTAACGAGAATCCTTTAGATAAGCTCATTAGAGAATTGAAAAAGAAAATGAAAGGCTTATAAGAGAACTTGCTGCTGGAGATGGCGGGGAGGTGAAAAACACATTGGTGATGATGAAGAGACCCAGAATAAAACATCAAAGATGGAGGAAAAAATGAAAGCTAATTAGTAAGCCATGCTTAAAATGGAGAAACCTTGGGAGTAATAGTTATAGGAAGCTAAATAATGTGGGAAGAGGATGCTTAATAAAAGTAACAAGCAGATTAATTAAAATATAGACAACTTATAAGTATCTTAAATGAAGATCCTTAACTTGACAGAAAGATCTTATATGACTTCACTAATTAGAATCAAACTTAGGTTGAACGTAATAACGGAAGCCCAGCTCCTTAAGTAATGCTAGGAATGACCGGTATTTAATTTAATCATGGATATTTCGAGCATTAAACAAACGGCTAATATATGCTTAAGCCATCTTCATCTTAAAGTGTTGAGCAAATTTCAATCAATGGTAGCAAAATAGAATCTATGGATGGAGTAATTCTAAAGCCAAATGACAGAATTGTGTTTGGTACTCATAATGGTTTCTTATTAAAGAACCCTTAGCTTGAAGTACATGCTTCTCTTGAAGACTCTGAAGAAAATCTTATTTACGTGGGAATAAGCTTAAACTGAAAAATCTGACATTGAAGATAAACAAATGAAGCAAATGAAAGAAGATAAATGCGTAAATGTTATGAAGATATTAAAATGAAGATGCAAGCGCTAGAGGCTAAGATGCAAAAGGGCAACGAAAATAAGAAAAAATGAGGAATAAATGTAGAAAGAGTACGAAGAAAAATTGAAGCATCTCTTTTAATGTAGAGAGTGAGAAAGAAAAGCTACAACTTAAGATGAAACAAGAAATGGAAAGACTCAAGAGAGACGAATAGGAAAGACAACATCATATAGAATACGAAGAGAAAAATTTCAAAAGAAGCAGTAAGAACAAAGCGATATTGAATCAAGACTTGGGCAGTTGCTTCCACTGGTGTATGAAGCAAATTTGATAGCTAAAGAGCTCTAGAGAGAGTTTAGATTCACTTTTTAAATTGTTAAAAGTCTGCCATAAACTAGAGAGATGAAACTATGGATACTGGAAGTACAGAAATAGTTGTCAAGGTTGATAACTTTGAGGAAAGTTACGATTCAACTTATTTGTATTTAATATTTTTAGTAAATTTAAATGTATAAAGGGTTTACTAATCTAAAACATAAAATTTTAATTTTCATTGATTATTGGATTAAATACAGACTTATTGAATTGCAAGAAGGGAAATTCAAAGATAGAGTCTTCATGATGACAGATTTGGTAAATGAATATTTGTACACAGGTAATTTTCCCAAACTTTCCCATCAAGAAGATCTATTATGGGATCCACTTGAACCCATGCTCATCTGTCAAAGTTTCATATCACTTAAGAATCTCGGTTATCTCATTGAAAATGAAATTGACTCTAAGATTTTGTCTACTGAGGGCACATCTGGAGTCAGAGGACAGCTTAGTATTAAGTATTTCCCAACTGACGATGCAGAGATTGGAGAGCCTGACGAAGATTCATTGCCAGAAGTACCTGAAGAGTTATATAAGTATTGAATTAATTTTAAAATAAATTGTGGTAGGTAAACCAGTGACTTTCAGAGTTGAGAGATAAAGCAAAGGACTTGCCAGTGAATCTCGCAAAAAACGTTTTTTTTAACTACAATAAGGATTAATTTTTGTCATTGTGCTCACAATTCTATACAAGTTGCAGTTTGAAAAGAGCAAACAGTATTAAACTTCAGAAGCAAGTGGAAACAATAGAAATCCCTCGTTAAACTTTCAGAAAGTACATCATATCGATAGTGTCACTCCAAGCATTTTCCATTATCTCTAGATTGGCTAGCCAAGAAAATAAAATTAATTTATAATTTTATTATAGCTCTGTTTTAGAGTGTATGGGTACCCTGATTTCGACCAAGCAAGAAAAAAAACAAGAAAGAAATTAATCAATCGAAGAACGAAGAGAAAGAAAAAAGATATCAAGCGCAGAAATACAATTTAACTTGTATAATGTAATTGTTTTTTTCTCATTAAGTAATTCATAGAGTTTAACCTAAGCAAAAGTAATACCAAAGAGGAGAATAAAGTACCAACTAAAGCTAATGCAGACGCCATGAAACTTAGAAACAGTGCTCATTAGTAAGAAGAGTAGAAGAGAAGTTACGAAATGAATCATGACAAAGACAAAAAGATCGATGCTAATAGTCATACAGCAGATGATAAGAAAAAGTCTGATGAAAATATAAGCATTAGGGATCCTAAGACTGGGAAAGAGATCAGTGGAGTTACTGATAGAGATGTTGGAAAATCAGGATGATGTTACATAATCTGAGAACTCATAATAAAAGCTAAACAAAGACTTCAGAATATTCAAAAATTATCCAATTTAATATTATTATAGAATTTATTCAATAATTCGAGTGAATTTAATAAAGTGTATATTTAATGTTAGTTAAAATTTGAATTGAAAATGAATAGAAGTTTAATCCACAAATATAATTATATTTCATTTAATTTTGTGATAATCATGCTTAACATCACGTTTATAATTATAACATGAAAGTTTATCTCTCAGAACCCTCCACCACTAGAGTAACCTACCTTTTATTCTTCATCCTGATCAGTATTTCCCTGTATGTTTTAAGCAATCGAATCTAATATGTCATAGAAGGTCATTCTCAGATGTTCCTTTAAGTTAGTCTCATTATAAATAATTTTGAATGTAGGATTTAATAAGGTTAAAACATATTAAAGATATAATTGATTGCTCAGAACCAAATCAGAAAAGATAAGCATTAACTGTACTGAATGACCTTTTTGCTCTTGTATTGTTGTGGCTGAACTTCAGGGAGGCAGTCTAATTGCCTTAATTTCTCCAGGATGAACATGACTTCACTTACTTTCGATCAATTTATAGATATTATAGTATAATGAATAAATATTTTACTCTTTATCTTGGTAATGTTGTTGATCCACTCTTTTACTCATCTGCCACATACTTCGTAGTAATGGTGGCTATTTCCCTTCTAATTTCATAAATCTTACGCCTAGCCTACTGATCCAATAACTCCTTTTGTTCGGTTTAAGCTTGTAATCCAATGTTACTACCCGAAGTCTAAGATTTAAATGCTTGATATCTGCATAATTCAAACAAATTGTTCAAACAGAACTTTGAGAGGGAATTACCGAAAGCGCCTCCAGTTTACGAATTGCCACCTAGACTTAATCTCTGACTGGAATAAACTGAGTAGCATCCGTTATCTATCATGAACACTAGGTTTTGTTGGAATTCTAAGTCATTAGCATAGCTGCAGTTTGGCAACTAGCAAATTTAATATTATCTCTTAAAAATTAATGGAATTTAATGTATCTAATAAATCTGTTTATTTGTGATGAAGTTCATGACTTGCATATCAAGAACTTATGAATCCTTAACTACATCCTCTCCCACAACTTTATTATGATTAGCCACTCTTTCAGGGTTAAATAAAAGATTGTTTCTGGCTAAGGGAATAGCACGTTCCCAAACTAGCTATTTGATTTCTAGATCTTAATTTGCCGGCAGGATCATTAAGTTTAATTAGAGATACAATTAGAATAAGCATTATTAATTAGAAATATTTTAATATTCACACTATAATTCTAGAGGTAAAATTAACTTATATTAATTTACTATTTTTTTGCAGTTAACTTATCGCTGGGCCAACTATTGAGAATTCCAGTTAATCAGAGAACATAATATCGTTTAATGTAATAAAGTCGTCACTTGCGCTTAACTAATTGTTAGATCTCATGTTTTAAGTATGCTTTGATTTTAAGACAGAAACTAGCCTCCTGTAGATCCACTTGTGGTTGTTAAAACAGGAGCATTTGAGGAACTTTAAGTTAATTAGCTTGGGCCTTTTTATTACTCTTGAGTTGATTTAGAGTGAGCAGTCATATTCATTTGATGCTCTTTGGACTCATTAAGAATATAAATTCTAATTTATTAATAAATAAATCTTTTGTTTTTAATTATAATGTCTTTATAAAAATGTTTATCAAATAATGAAAATATAAAATTCAGTTATTTTATAAGTAATTTATTTAAATAATTATTATTCGCTTAATTAAGTGATTTATAAGAAAATTCTCTTCTACAATAAAAATAACTTAAACCAAATCTTAAAATATCATATATCATTTATATTATAAACGAACTAATGTGCAATGCATTGAGTCCAACAGTAAAGAACAAAGTTTACGAACCCTTGTTAAAGAAAACCAAAGCCATGCAAACCTCGTTATTGTTTCTCAAATTAATGAGGTATTCAATTCTATCATATAAAATATGCAAGATTTCTCTTAAAATGTGTTAAGCGACTTTGCCTCTTAGGATAATTGAATTTAATATACTGAAAGTTCTCCTGATGAAAGCTTCTGAATGAGGCTTTTGATAGTCATACTCAGTAAACTGCAATAAAAACTCGAAATACATTAAATGTGTTTAGTCGTTTCTCTTTATTATATCGTTTGATTTCTCTATAAACTCAATGTAATCTTTTCTTAGTTCACTAATTAATGTGGTACTCCCATTCAAAGTATATTAAAATACTCAATAATTAAATACAGCTAATATATTATTTTTGATGATCTTACTTAAGTTTTTTTAGGCTTTATAAGAATTAAGAAAATTTGGCATAATAATTAAAATAAGGGTACTTGATTGTCATTTATAATAGACTTATTTAAACATAACAAAAAAATGAGGTTTATTTTTTCCCCCATTTTTAATGTGTTTTAATTCCCTAAAATCCTTCACTTGAATTCTTAGAGTATTTCATCATTCTTAAGAGTAATTGAATGACTCTCTTGTGCATATTTAGGCATATGATTTGTAAGTAAAGTAAAAGCATTTTGAGTCAGATTATAAAAACTGTAAATCTTCTTTAAAGTATCGACTATAATTGGACACAGTTTTAGGTTCATTGGCTTTCTAACTATGCTTTCAGTGTCTTATTTTCTCAGACTAGCCATTCTGAAGTTGCATAAAAAACTTTTAAGCTCTACTTAATGTTTTTCATGAAAAGATCAATTCAGTTTCGTTGAGAAAGTAGGTCTTCAAGACTTTTATAGATTGTTGAGCAAATCTCCAAATACTAATTTTTAATAATCTTAACTACGATTTGAATAGAATTAATCCAAGCATAATCTATGAGTTCTTTATACTTCTAATCAAGCTGAGTATAATTCTTGATGCTTCTTAATACTAGCTGTACCAATACGATGCATGTTTCTTCCCATTAAACATCATTGTTTTTTTTGCAATGATTTCACAGCTTCTTCATCAAATTTCATTCTTCTTTCCTAAACTCTTCCAGCACCAACTCTCTTTTGGTATTTAGGCCTCCTGAAAAAATACTTGGTGTTGAAGGTCCAGCTTTAAAGATCTAATTTTTTTTTACTTTATGAGAAGAACCTCCCTTCTACTCTAGATATATTTCAATGCTAGTTTTCAACATATTCAATAAAGAGTTTCTCAAAAGATTATTCCACACTTAATCAGACAGCAACTAGCCATGTGTCATAATGATATTTTTTAAAGTAAAAATATTTGCTCTTATGATTTCTGCTCTGCTTTTGTTCCCCAAATCTTGAATCTTTTCAACTAAAATACTCCATATTCTTTAGGTATTGAATGTTTGTTTTTCATCTATATCCTTGCCATCTTCTTTCATTTACTGTTCTTTAATAATAATTTTAGCTGTGTAATCAGCGATATTTTGAAGCATTCCAACTGAAATCAGATTATTGTTGAAATAATCACCATCATTCATAATATTTATGGATTTTATGGATTGCATGTAGAATTGTAATGAAGTTCTTCTAGCTTAACTTATCAATATAGTTACTAACTATGAGTTGCAAACATTTAAATCCTGTCGTAAAAATATCATCGTTTTCTAAATACTCTGAGCTTTTCGAGATAGTGAGTAAAATAATTCTCCATAATTTTTGAGTTATTGTTCTCAAGTTTGGATGATTTTCTTAATTCTATAAAGAGTCTGTAAATTGTTTGATAAGTGCTAAGACTTCAATTGATCTGAGAAGGGAGTTAGAATAGTATACCACTAGACAGTGCAAGACCAATTCTCGTCAACATCAAAATCCATGTCTTATTCGACAACATATCCAGAAGATCCAATAGACATTTTTTATCTCTATTAGTTTTTCATAGGTGAGACTACATTAGTAAACGAAGCGGATTCTCGTTCTCGATATTAATATACAGAATATTATTTAAAATTCATTTTTTTCCTTTCTTTAAGCGAATATTTCTAAAATGATACAAAGAAGAGCTTCCATTGAAAGTTGTCTTTAAAGTCCTTACTTTGCAATTCGAAAAAATATGAAACAAAATGAGCAATCTAATAATAAAAGATTTAAAATTATTAATTATTTTTACTAAAACTTTCCAAATTTGTTCTTTTCTGTGTATATTTACAATAGAAGTTTCAACTTGTCTTGTGAGTGCTAAACTATTGATATTTGCTAACATGTCTCCCTCATTGGGGTGATAAAATTAAATAATTATTGAATTTTCAATCTAATAGATGTTTAGAAGGTGCATCTCTGACTCCTTAATCTTGAACTTAACTGCTCAAATTTAATTTTAAGCATTGATTCCTTTCTTATAAGTGTTTATGTTTCCTAACACGCCTACTGTAAGTTGCCCTTGTGAAGTAATTAATTCAAAAATGATTGCTAATCAAACATGCATGAAGAAGTAAAAAGAGAATTAAAAGAGTCTTAGAGTATTTGTAAGTCTGTATTTAAACTGTCAAAATTCTGCTAACCAGACCAGTTTGTTGCCTGACTTTGAGTAAATTATCACTATGCGTTTGCAGTTTCGAAAGATTGAAGACTATTTTTATTGGCAAATAAAAGTGTATTTCAAAGTATGAATCTTTAGAATATCTTGCATGTTATTATAATATGATTAGGAATAGTAGCAGCGGTAAATAACTATTCGATTAAAAGAATAAAAATCTTTTCAAGATGTTAATTGTAGAATAATGAAGAGATCTCTAGTTTGATTTGATTATCTTGCTCTTATAGCAAAAAATAGCAAAAGGTATTGATGTCAGAGCCATGCGAATATCAATTAGGAACAAATCAATAACCTTCGACGCTGTAAAGGTTTGCTATTCATTCACTCTTGAGTAAGAGTCGTTTTCCCTGCTCTGTTGACCAGAAGGGGGTGCTACCAAGAAGGTGGGTATGGGGGAAAGGGTGTCGATCGGAACACATAAGCATTAATATTTAATATAGTTTAGTAATTTTGTTTGAAAGTGGAGCAATTTAAAAATTGTTATTAAATCGTTGATATATTATAATTTTAAATGAATTGGAATATAATTTCTTTTATTAAGATGATTATACTGATATAATTAAAAATCACCGATAAACTATAAAGTATAAAATTAAATTTTAATATTTTGATTTTTGTGAGGGAATCTAAATGGCAAATTAGTATTTATTCTTATTAGACTCCTTATGTCATGCATCAAGAAACGCTATAGCTGATTCATACCACTATATAACATGCAGAATTGCTTTGAAAGAACTTAAAAATTATTAAATTTTAGGATAATTAATTTATTGATGCCATCTATATTTATTTAATGTTGCAATTTTTTAAAAAATGTTTGATTTAATAATAAAATTATTACATGTAATCAATAAAAATATAAATAAAATCAGAAATATTTAATATTTTAGAAATAAATAAAGAAATGAGTATCTAGATTAATTAACTTTTATAATTTTATATTAAAAATTTGATTTATATTTTTATATATTTAAATTTAAACTGCTACCAAGTAGTAAAAGTTTATTATTTTTTAGTACTTGATCCCAATAATAACTTAAATATATTTAGCTATATATTATAAAAAATTATCACAAAATTTATTTGTAAATATTTAATGATTTTTCTACAATAATTAGATTTTATTTATTTAAATATAAGTTTATTAATTTACAATATAATTTTTCTCATTAAAAGAACATAAATAAATTGGGGGGGGAAGTTTCCTGAACTAGTTTATGATAAAAAAAAATTTTAGGGAAGTTTCGTTCTCTTTTTCTAATTTTTTTTCTCATTAAATTAATCTTTATAACAACTATCTATTAAATTCAGGACTAATTTCATTGTTATATTTATACTTTAATTTATTATTAATAAAATACATAAAAATAAGAAATTTGAGAAATATACAACTTAAAGCATTATATATATTAAAATTGAATGCCACTAATTACCTTTAGTCACATTATAATTTGAGTTATATTTTAAATTTAATAATTTAAATGAGCTATTTTGTAAATTAAAATCAATTGTCTAATTATGGAGGCAGTTCACACAATAACTCATCATAATCTTTTTCAAGTTTTATTGTTTTTGAAGCTGTAATACATGTTAACTAATAAAAGGATAGACTTCTTACTCTGATTGTTTGTAGCCAATGATAGTAGATTACTAAAATACATGTTCTTACTGAGAATATTCAGATAATGATAATCTCTTAGCTAATCTGAAAAGAATTTATGAGTCCCTAAATAACTTCTACTTCAACTCTTGATTCTTGTTCTAAGAACTAATTTCAATGATGACTTATTTTATTGCACTCAAAAAATTAGAATTTCTGTCATATCTCTCATAGTTTTCCATTATATGATATTAAGCATTGGTATATCATGTCTTACCATTATTATATTAGTGAAGCTTTTATCAATAAGACCTTTATTCATATGTTCATTGCCCAGCAAGACCATAATTTAGAGTAGTTCATATAGTTTCACTCTTTTCAAAAATTTCAAGTGCTACAATTAGAACAGTCCCTAAAATTTCCCAAAAAAGCTGACAATTTATTGAGGAATGAGAGAATTTAAGTCAGCTTGTTTATCATAAATCTTTTTGTCACCTAACACAAGAGCCTTTTAAATGTTTTGCTCTTGTTTCATAGTTTCAAATTCTCCATTCGAAGCCTCTTCTTTTTTCTTTTCTTCTTCCTTTTTTTGTGGAACTGGAGTTTCTACCGGATGATAATCTACTGGAGGTGTTTGCCCTGAGTCAGTGCCATCTTGGTTAAGTTTAGGATTTTAAAACTTAGAGAACTCTTCAGTTGAGATACCAGCAATAGATGTAATTTAAAATCCAAAATTGATTTCCATAACATTTTAAATTGCTTTACTTGGCTCAGCTAAAAACAAGTTGAAAAGGATGAGTTTCAAAAACTCAGCTCCCTATCTGCAGGATTTGTCACCTGAGAAAGCAAAATCCAGTATTGGTTGCAAGATGAATGGTGAGAGCATAATGTCAAAGAGTTCTTTTGAATTGTGCAATTAGTAACATTTTCTCACTATGCCAGATAGAATTTTAAAAAGCTATTCGGTCATGAAATCATCGTGGTGATTGTACTCTAATGAATAAAAGGACTTATCTGAAAGAAGTAGTAGGGATGCTCTTTTATTTTTAGTTCCAGCTCGATCATCAATTTTGAACTAGTAATATGCTTGTTAGTAACAGGATTATATTGAGTGTTAATGACTTACTTTATTCACGAAGACACTCTAATGAAGCATATTAAGAACTACACTGACAACAAAGACTGCTACTACATAATTACGTTGGTTA
Source organism: Oxytricha trifallax (assembly GCA_000711775.1). Lineage (NCBI taxonomy): Eukaryota > Ciliophora > Spirotrichea > Sporadotrichida > Oxytrichidae > Oxytricha > Oxytricha trifallax. The sequence goes on along the minus strand of ARYC01003159.1, from coordinate 32,838 downwards.
CAATATTTTTGTCAAGCTATTCTTTGTTTTCCGCACCTATTACAGAGAACACACATTATCTAACGAATGATAGGTTTTCCATTTTCTCTCATCATGACCAACGAGTTGCTTACTCAATCATAATTTCAGGATCAGTATTCATGGCTTATACTGCAGCAAGTGATATGACTTATATTGATAATTTGTATGATTACTTTGAAGTAGCATATTGGGCAAATTTAGGTGCTCTAATTTTACAAATGCTAGGCTTGCTTGGAAATCCAATAGTTACCTTAATGTGGCTATTTGAGCAAGTAGACTTTCACATTTTATGATCATCGACAAGAACAAATGATATAAGAATAGTACTCAGCTTAACTACAAACGTCCTCTTTTTAGTGGGAATGTACATTTTAAGCATCTATGAAAGGTACAAGAAAGTGATCATCATGGGAGTTATTTTGGCGTTTTTCTCATCACACAATATTTGGCTTAATTTAGGCATCAAAGAACCGTTTAAAGTAGTTAATGAAAAGTTCATTTAACAACAAAGACTATATGAACGTGGTATTCAGTTAAATGAAGATTGGCAAAGATAACAATTTAGCAGTTTTCTCAATGAAAAATCAAATGAATAAAGGCATAAAGTTAAAGATGTATACTTATGAATAAAGAAAGTTAGTTTTAAATTAAATTATAATGTGACTAAAGGTAATCAGTGACAGTTAATTTTAATATATATAATGCTTTAAGTTGTATATTTCTCAAATTTCTTATTTTTATGTATTTTATTAATAATTAATAGTCAATATCACTGATTAGATTCAAAAATAAATCAGGTATTTTCATCCGAAATTTGTAGATTCTGTTTGAGTAATTCCAAATATTCTATACAACTGTTATTGTAAATCTGATTCAATTTATCTTGTCTTTACCATGCCTATATAATGTTTGACTATATTTTCTTGAGCTACTTCAATGAAGAGCAATATGCTCTTAATATTTAATGGGTCATAAAAATGTTAAAATTTTTAATTGATTTAAAAATTATTTAATTTTACATAAATAAAATAAAGAGTGCAGGAAACTCCCCCCCAATAAATTACATATTGTTTTAATATAAAGATCATTTTATTTTAAAACCTCTATATAAAGCAAATTATTTTGTAACTTTTAAAAATAATATTAATAAATTGATTAGACATAGTAGCAAAAATCTAATAAATTTATAACTTTGTATCATAATAATATATGAATAAACAATAAATGAATTTAAATTATCTAATAAAATTATAAAAATACTTCAACGAAAATTTTAAACAAATCTTTTAATTTTAAGGTTTTACATAACAGAGATTTTTAACCTATTTTGACTCAATATAAAATACCAGACTCTCTATCTGTTATAATCTGAATCAGCATCAATACTATGTAGTTAGATATTAGTGGAAGATAAATTGCCTTATAATTTACAATTCTAATGAAAGTAGCTGCTTGTAAAAAATAACAATAAACTATGGTAAATTATTAATGTATCCTATGATTTTATGTCAATAGTTATTAAAATTACATTATTCAAACACTATATTTAAATTAAGATCAAATCACAAATGAATATTAACATGAAGAATTCGTTATATTCAACAGTTTTAATTGAACACATGAAAAAAAATTTTATTCTCGCTCTGATATATATAAAAGAATAAAAGAGTAAGCAACCTCATCATCTTGAATATGTCTAATTGAAGCAAAGCTTTCAGAAATAGATCAATCAATTAAGATTACTTTCAAGAAGTACATATTTCCAATTATCTAATTTATACCATTTTCTTAAATGAAAGGGCACTATAGTCTATAATCCTCAATAAATTATACTAAATGTCTTATATGCATCATTAATAGTTACAAAACTTCTTTTATTTAATAAATCAAAATAGACTTTTGAGGCATTATATATAATGATGTAAAAAAAGTTTGAATCTAGAGAAGTATTGAGACAGTGAACAACAATGTTAATTTAGAGAGAAATCAATGATTTTAGTATAATTCTATTTTTATAGATTGAGATATTTATCAGCTTATAAGTTACTTGAGAAATTAGATCATTATTAGTTTCCGCTCAAGATCGGAGTGTTTAGACCTCCTAAAACTCAATATTTTTAGCTTTATAGATTTTATAGTAAAATGACAATTCTTTCTTCAAAAAAATGTTTGTATTTAATTAATTTTATTTATTAATTCATGATTTAATAACTTATTAAATGTCAGAGATGTGAAACACAGATTAATTAGTTTTAAAAATAGAATTTATGGCGCGCATATAAACATTTTCTATTGAAAAAATTTATAATTTGAGATATGAATCAAAAAATAATTTGTATAAAATATTATTAGTTTATAAATTTAAATTTAAAGTCATGATTTAAATCATAGGGAAATTAATAATAAAGATTTATAAAATAATTTTAAAATAAAATATTTATATTATAACTTTTAAATTAAAAATAGAAAATTAATTAAATTATTAGTCAGTAACTTTAGGTAAAATTAAAATAATGAAATTCACAATTACACAAGTAAGATTGCAAGTTAAATAATATCAAAATATGAGAGCGCACCTCGCGATTCTCCGCATATCTCATTCTGTCTCCTATTCCTTTGTTCCTTTAATTTCTCCACTCCTTGGCCTTTGCCTTCTTCATGAGCTTCATCCTGATTTGGTCTGATTGCTGAGTTTCCCTTCGTGAATCCTCCCTTGTTTTTAGATTTCTCCATTTGATCCACCTCATCCACGGTCTTGTGATCGAGATGCTTATTGCTGAATATGTATCCCTCGGCCTCTGAAACCTAATTTACCATTTCACTGAATCTTCCTTAAATTTCTAGGTCTTCCTTGTCCAATGGTGATATTTGAGCTCCTCTGAGAATAACTTCGTCTTAATTATCAATGTGAGAGTTGAATACTAATGTTCCCATCTCTTCATCTGCCACAGCATCATATTCTTTATCTCTGTGTCTCTAGCCACTTCATCCTCCTCTAGAGCCATCACCGACTTTCAAATTTCCATTTTCATGTGTCCAACTTCCAAGTTAAACATAGCGTAGTACCTCTGCCCGTTTATCCAATCCTTCGCGAATATCTGAAAGACTGGTTCTCCTGGTAGTTCAAGGGCTAAGTGGTTTACTATGAGAATTGCCATCACTCCACAATCCTCTAGATCTAACTTGATTGGTTATACTTTTAGTCAATCTTGCTGATTCTGAACTCCTTTCCAATAGTTCCTTCAGAGAATTCACTTATTTGTCTCAGATTTTTTTAGATTTATGCCAGACTACCTACTGATATCTAGAGTCGTATACCTCTAGTTTTTTGGAGCCTATTTCTATCTTTACCACTACCCAATTCCTGCAGTTCTTTATGAAGCCTTAGCAGCTCATTGGGATTATCACCCCTTGAATTTCATTTTGGTATCTCCAGAATTACCATTATCCAGTTTCCAATTAGTCTCTCCAATAATTTTTTCAATGCTCTAGATTCCATTGTCATTCACAACCAGCGGAGGCATGATTATATAATTTTGTCTCGACTGGCTGAACAGTACTTCCTCTATTTGCATCAAGATTGCCTCCATTGTGTCTTCTTGGATGTGGTTACCTGGAATTAAGTCGAAATGTTTTCCACTCCGCATTTATCTTTTTCCAGTGGCTGTGTTGTTTCTCTATTCACAGTTCTTTTGGGCTTCTTCCTCTCCATCTGGCTTTCTCTCGATCATAAAATCTCCTCACTAATGCTTTCTCATTCTTCGTTGTAGAGCTGGGCAACAAACCACCGTGACCATCCTTGTGATCATCGGGGTCCATCCTTTCTTGGTTTAGATTATCTTGTCAAACCCTTGACATTGAACTTCTGAAAGATCTATGAAGTTTTTAATTTCATCTGATCTCCTTGAATGCACTCTGAGCCGTCTGCTTGTTTGTCAAATGCTAATCTCTGGGCTTGTGACTCATTTATTTTCTTACTTGGGTTCAATTTTCCAATCTTAGTCTGCTCTTAAATCCCATTTGTTTGTTCAGTGGAACTTAATATTACTCTTCTCTCATCAGACACAGGGCTTCTTAGTCTTTGCGTCTATATATATGATTGAATCTGATTTCTTGTACCTTTTCTCAGAACTCTCTCTTTTTGTTCTGGTGACCTCGGCTTACATACTTCTCATTCCTCTCATACTTGACTTCTTCCTCATATATGTTTTTTACTGAAATTTGATTTGTTCTTTCTGCTCCTTCTTTAATCCGTTTATTTTCTAATATTTTTAATTTATTATTTTAATTACATCTCTCTGAATCTGTACTATTTAGCTTTATATCTATACTTTCACTTCGATGTTTAAATTTCTTTGGTTGTATTTAGTATCTGTTAGTCAAATTCCTGATATTTATTTTCTTGACATACATTATCTTGAATAGCTTTTTCACTGGTAAGTAGTATTCGTGAGTCTCTAGCTTCCTTATCCTTTCATCTAACCACAACATATTTGTAATTATCTCTACTTATTTTTTTCTGATTTGTTCATTTCAACTATTCTATTCTCCCTTAGTCGTTTTGAGAATCTATTTGGGTCCCTAGCTGTTATATTAAGTTACATGTCCTAATGTGATTAGCGTTTACAAACACTTTATGAATATTACAGTAGTGTTAAATGCCGTAGTTCGCTATCGTCCTTCCCTAGCTGATTGCCATCATGGTGTCTATAACATTATTTTTTATGAATATTTTGTTCCTTTTCTTTAGGTCTTTTTCCTGCTCTTTTATTGCCTCCTTTTTTTACTTTGGTTTGATAAGCTAGTCAATTTTTAAATTAATCTTCTTCATGTTCTTCAGAACCAGATCTCTAATAATTTCACTGGTGTTTATATCTTTCAGCTCTGTTACATTTCTTAGAATTATGTTAGGAATATCTCTGGACGTTCAAAATGCTAATCTTTTAAGTTAGAGTTCCATTTTATCTATCTCTTCAATTTAAATGAATTTTGCCGCTATAAGCGGGGTGTATTTATATATGATCAGAGATCTAATTTATGCTGTCATGATGGTGTCGCTGACTGTTTGATTACTCGAGCTAGTCAATTTCCTTTACATTTCAGTTTCCTCTTCATCTCACTCAAAGTATTCTTAAGTAGTTCTTGTGTGTTTAAACAAATTTTTAATCCCAATTACTTTGCATCCTGCATCTTATTTATTCCTTCTATTTGGAACTCCCGTTAAAAGCTTTTTGCATCGCTCAAAAAACTGTTTTCCTTGTGTTTAGTATCAGGTTATGAGGCTTCTCAATTTCTCTGAAACTGTTAATGACCCTTTTAAATTATTGAGGGTCTTTAACATTTATTAGTATGTCGTCGGCAAATGCAATTTTTTTGCCTTGTTTTATTAGTGACATTAGTTCTTGCTCTGAGAATAGTGCATCTTGTAAGTAAATGTTAAATAGCATTGGTGAGAGTCTGCTTCCCCATGCTACTCCCTGTTCTGTAATTATTTCTTCTCTCTCATATATAATTTTGTTGTTTGTGTAGAGTTACTAAATTAATTTTACGCATTTAGCGTCTTGTTAACAAACAATCATGTCTTGTCGAATCTACATCAATTTGTCTTTCCAGACTAAGTCATATGCCTTCTGAAGGTCCACCAGTAGGTAGCCTCTCTCTAATTGCTCTTCTTTCTGGAGTTCTTTATGTGTTCGATTATTCTAATTAAGCTTATGTGGGTACTTTTGTTTTTTTTAAATGCATTTTAGTAATTACCCGTTTTTAATAACCCACTTTTTCCTTCATTTATTTTGTTGATTATTACTTTTTCTACTATTTTTCCAAAATGAGAATTAGCCACAATAGGTATAGTATCATTGATCTTGGTGTAAGATTCTTTTTGTTCCTTACTTAAAAGTATCAATCTCCCATATTTAATATGCTGCGGAATAAAGCCTTCGTTTAGCCATTGATTGATTTTCTTGCTCACCGTTTTGGAAGTTGCTTTAGACTTATTTATCTTCCCATCGAATCCGTCCTGACCTATGGCTTTGTTGAAGTTGCACTCTTTTATACTTTGCTACACATCGACCTCATCACACATATTTTCTTTCTTTTGTTCATCAATCATCGCTGTGTCCTTCCTATTTCTCTCTCTTTCCGTATTTCTCTATTGTCTCAGAATAGTTTACTATAGTATTTTATGACTTGCTCTTTTGTGTGGTCGCCTATTTCAATTCTCTCGTCTTTATTGTCCTTTTATTGGTTGAGCTTGTTTTTAGCTCTTAGTCAATCTCTTCACCTTGTAAAAGAAGCTCCTAGAATTGTTCCTATCTAAGCATTATTTTAGGTCTCATTTCTTCCTTCCATTTTGTTTTAGTGTCTTGTATAATGTTACCGGCTGCTGTTCCATTTCTTTTTATTGCCCACTCGGGCGGCTGTTGATACTAATTCCCTATTTTATCTTCAAAGTATTTCTGTATCGGTTGATTCAGGCTTCTTCTGTAATCTCCCTTCCTTCATCTATAAATGTTTTCCAGCATTGTTTTCTTACATCTGACACTCTAATTGTCCTCTCTTTGTCTTATAGCTTAAAATGACTTTCTTGGTACTTTATTTTTAGCTTAGCTTATATTAGTTTGTGGTCAGTTTGATTTAGCCTGCTAGTTTCCCATCTGACTGTTTCCCCGGTTGAGAATATTTGATCCAATTGGTTTCCTCTAGTGAAGTCACCACTCCTTCTGGAATAGATTCTTTGTTCAATCTTTTTTCCAATACTTTAATGTGGAAGTTGAAGTCTCCCATAACTATTCTCTGTTTTTGACATTTTTTTTTTATGATCTGATCATAAAAATCAGTCTGTTTTGCAACTCCTTTACTTCTTCGTTCCAATATGGTGGGATGTATGTTGTTTTTGCATGTAGTGGGAAGCTTCCCACGTTCAGGATAGTCCATATAATGTATTGTTTTTGTGTTTTTATTGTTCTCATTTCATATTTGCTACTATTTAGTGCTTGTATATCTCGGTTTCTTACCAGGTGAGTTTGAGCTATGTTCTTGCTGTTTATTCCGATTAATATCTAAAGTCTAGTTTCCACTAGACCTATGTAATCTGGGTTCATTTTTCTATTTATCTCATTATTTTTTCTTACTTCAGCTTTGAATCATACCCCTGACGTTCTGTAGGCAAATATTCAACTCTATAGTCATCGAGTTCAGTTATCTTTTATTGCTTATCACTTGCTCTCTCCTCTTTTTCTCTGCTTTTCACCGAATCTCTCATTCCTCTTCACCCATCCTTCAGCTTCTCTCATTATAAGTAGAATTCCAGCTGTCGACTATTGTCAACCTTGACTGTAAATCTGTCCAAGTCTTTAAATTTTCTATTATAACTCTGAACATTCAGGTTTTGGAATGTCGAATTTTGTGAACTCGTTTTTGAACTTTGGAAATACTTTTCCAATGTTTACTGTTGCTGTGAGCTCCCACTGTCTCCATGATCTGTTTTTCTTCTATATACACTGGCAATTTCCTTCTCCCATTGGTTGGTAGTTTTTCTTACTCCATTATTTCCCGCCTTCTTTAACCCGTCTTTTTTCTAATAATTTTAATTTATTATTTTTCATTAAATTATTAAATTATATAACATATTTTTTGCAAAACTCATATATATTAATTTTGTTATATTATTGTCAGTATACTTCTTATTGCTAGCTAGAAGTAAATATCTCCTCTTTTAAACTCAGGTACTTAATACAACTGAACAAGCCTTAAGTAGTAGTTCAAAAGAATTTTTCAATAAACTTAATTGACCTGTATCACCAATTAGACTACTCTTTCTAACTTATCAATAAAAAACAAAAAAAAGAATCAAAAAGTCTACCATCACAAGGAAAAGATTGTTTTTAGTGATAAATCGAAAAACAGAGACAGATAAAATTTTTGAACCAGTGTCAATCCTACTTTCAGGTGCCGAGTAAAATTTCTCTTGACAACAATCTATACTTGAGATACTAGTCCTTGTGATTCACCATGAAATCAGAAAGCAAAATATCATTTTAGATTTCTATCTCGAATTATGGAGTGCCATAAAGTCATCTTGAGCCAGTATTTGTGGACGAAAATAAGTTAGCAAACTTTATAGATCAATATTCTGAACTCAATTAGATATAGACTAATTTAAATTGAACTTTCAGAATCTACTTTGAAACAGCTGAAGACATTTTAAGTGAACAAAACTCAAGATCTCTCTTAGAAAAACTTTTGCTAGCTAAAAGTCTGTGAATCTTACATAATTGATACATTAATACTAAAATTGATAGTGTGTTATTTAAGAATATTTTTATATTTACGCTTACTATGAAAACATTGATTAGATTTCAAGCAATAGAAATTAAGTCTGCCCATCAACCTCATCTGAATGGCTAATTGTAGTAAAAGATTCCCCAAATAAGCTAGACTAGGAAGAATAAATCATTGAAATTTCTACATTAATACAGACATCTCTCAGATTTAATCAGAATATAATAAGCAATAATTAATTGATATATTTAAAATCTTTATTAATAAGCACAGCCGCAGAATGTTTGATTTGGTATTTAATAAGAAAATATTAATATAATTTATTATCTTTGAAGTGAATTAATTAATTGCCTATCCTTATGAACACCCAATAGAAACTTTCCAAAGATTAGGAGTGAAGGAGAATAATAATTTAAAAGTATGGACAAATGTTCACATGAAATGAATAAAAGAAATTACTTACATTTTTCTGCAAGTGATTAATTAATTAAGGATAGTGATAAATATAAGTTATTCATGACAAAAACTTAACCAATAACAGGACACTTTACAGAGCGATAAGTATGCTTACACAAGAAAGGTTTGAGTTTCTGGTCATTAGTTTCTGATGGGTAGATCAACAAGAACTTCAGTTTAACCAAAGAGACTAGATTAAGGAAGCAAAGGTTTTGATCAGTATTCTAAACTGAAAAGTTTAGGTGAAAATTAGAATAGTGATGTAGGTTAAGTTTTCTGACTACTTGTCATGATTAGTTGATATAAATTTATATTAGTGAAAAGTGTTATTTAAAATAAATTTTAATTATATATATATTTAATAAACTAAGAACTTAATAAAAATGAAAGTAATTCTAATAAAGTATTATCAGATTATAATTAATGCTTCGAATCATTTAAATTAATAAATTTAGTAAGGCAATAATAATAAATAAAAAAAGAATAAAATATGTATTATTCAAATAAAGAATTATGTATAAAAAAATGTAATTCTAAAGTAGTTTTTATTTAATTTTATAAGTTAAGTCAAAACAATAGAACTCGTTCATTTATTTTATTAGCTTTTTAAATAAATTATTAAAACATATATGTTTTTTTTTAAATATTAACAATCCTCTGCTAATATAAAAGAATGCAAAAAATAGAGTGTTAGTAAAATAAAAACACTTAAAAATTGTTTTAATTTTTAATGCAGTCTACATAAATGAAAAGTTTAAATTAATAATATTTGTCATTTGATTTACTTCTTTACTTTTTGTAATTATTGATTTTGGTTAAATACTTTAAATACACGATAATCTTCTAGGTTCTTTAACTTAAACTTCTATTTCCCATATACCCTCATACACATCCAAATAGTGAAGAACCCGTATTTAAAGATTAATAGGATGTTAAAGCATTATAACTTGGTCAACTTGTTGTATTTATTTATTATGTTTTTAAGCAAGCATTCATGCTAAGGTTCGGGATATTTTTTACCTCATCACAATAAACTTGGATACCTTTATGTGAATGGCTGCTTCTAACTCTGGATGTGCCAGTAGAATAACTGTGTTTGCATTTGTTAATATAGAGTAACTTCCAGACAAAAACAACATTTTCTTTATAATTGTCAAGTCATTTTATCTCATTTCTGTTACTCTCCCATTTTCCGTCAATTTTTAATTATAACTGCCTGTGCATCTTATAATTTAGGCTTGCAAACGGATACTACATATATGCTTGTCTATGAAATTTTTAATAAAACAATTTTTCCTTACGAATAGCTTTTGAGATGGGACAGATAGCTGTGTTTATCTGGCCAGTAATTACTGTTTGTTACATAAAACTTGGAACCACTATCTTTAAAAGGATTCATTTGTGACATTAAAAGGTAAGAATGCATAGAAATTTATCCAATCTATTAACAATTTGCACTTAAATTTGGGATCATTAATAATTTGCTCAGGGGCTAACCAATTTTAGACTATTAAAAATGAGTAATATAAATAGAAAAGATTTTGATATTAATAATCTTTAAGTTAATAAGGATAGTTTTTAATATATAAACGATAGAAATAATGAAAAATAGTTTTAATTAAATATGTATAGATTGATCTAATAATCACCACTGAAGTCTACAGAAGAGAATGAAGGAAGGTAGAGGCTTTAGTCTCGAGAGCTTCTTAGTAGTGAAGTAATTGAATCTACTTTATATTCCAGTACCATTTTATTGTATTTCTTCTAGCCATTATGCACATTTCTTGATCTTGATTCAGGTATTATGATTATTTCTAAAAGAATTCCATTTCCTTTGTAGCTAATACCATTTAATCTAATTAAAATTTGATTACTACTCAATTGAAATGGAGTAGACTTGGAGATTTCTTGTTAGCATGAGTAGAATTCAATAATCTACTCACTTCAAATAATTTTATCTGTGTGGTATTCTTGAGTTATTTCATTACAATTTTTAGGGCAACTTCCAAGTTTCCCATTCTAAACCACAATTACTTTTGTACTTTATACGCCAAATGATGCTTTCAATCATTACCCTTAAGATTATCATTATGCTTTAGTAGCAATTGTCTGATGCTTTAAGTTATAAGCATGGAGCCATGTTATCACTATTCTATCATTCTTGTGATAATTTTCCTTCTCTCTGATTTTAGTCATAAAGAAGTTACTTTTATCATACTCATTAAATACATATGGCAATATGGACATTCTGAAAAATGATAGTCTAGAATTAAAGCAACTCAAAGGAACTTAAATATTGTAAATATTGCTATGAACAATCGCATGACTATTGGGGAAAGCCAAAAGGCCTTCCTATAATTACTCAGAAATTTGTGATGATTTTTCAAGTATTAGTGTATGTAAAAATGTCATTTTCAACTCAATTACCCATTCTTGCACTGATTTCAGTTGGAGTTCTGCTTTTTAGTATTCAAATAGCGATTGCTAGACTGTTGGCATAATCTTAAAACACTGAATGCGTAAGTTTATTCTCAGAGAATGTTAAATTAATAGTGCTCTCATTAGTAATTTGTAATAATACTAATTTTATAAAATCATCATTAAGATTATTATTTGAGTAATTAAGAATTTGTTGCTTATTTATTATAATAGATACGTAAATCATATCTAAGGACATTTAATTAGTATTTTTTATTGCAATATAAGCCACTAAATTATATAGTATATTTAATAATTAATTATTTTTTTAATTAAATTATATCAATCCTCTTATAAAAAGAATTATACTTTTATTTGAATATTATTTAAATTAGTCATTAAACTCAAATTGAGGGTCAACACTTTGATACATTTTTATAACAAAATCAATTTATCCATCAATGGCTATCCAAGAAACGAAACTCAAAGTCAACAACTACAAACAAAGATCAAACAGACAACAAAAACAGGTAATAATCGTTTGTATATAATATTGAATAATAATGGTTTTTATTGTTGAATTGAAAGCAAATAAATAAGTCAAGACTCTTTATAATTCTTCAACAAAGTGTAAAACCAGTTTAAAATGACAATCAATTTATAAATAAAATATGTTACCTAATTAGAAAGCTTTATTAGGGAAAATTAAATTTGACCAATCACATACCCTTTAAATTTAATATAAAAATTCATGAAAATCACACAGCTTATATGAAAGTTAATTAATTAGGTTACCAAAACAAAGATGATTTTCAACAAATTTTTCATATATATTAATATATATATAGAAAGTAATTAAGATTATAATGTTAAGAAAGCGAAGGGAAGGAATAAGAATAAGTAAAAGATTAATAAGAGGTTGATGTCCAGAATTCTAATAGTAAAGTTTGCACGAATTTGAGGCATTTCCATTAACAATTATTGTTGCTCTTCCCGCTTATGAATCCTTTGATGTGAGATAGTTATTATTGAAAAAGTCAATTTAATAAATGATAAGTGCATTTATAATGTTTACCTTATACTTAAAATGCTCATTTTACTAAAAATAAAAACATAGAAAGGGTTAGCTTTGTCAGTTAGTTAATGAGTAATCTCAAATTAAAATTTAACATATCCCTGTTTAATACTAAAATCAAACCATGAATCTTAGTTGTTAAGTAGACGTATCTGAGTGAGTTGCGTGGCAATTAATTAACATTACATTACAATAGGCAAAATTTGATTATCATTTTATTATAAATTGTATAAGCTTTCTTCAAGCAATAGAAATCTAATATTTATCATATAATCACAGTATAATTAAACATCTATTATATATTTAATCAACCGTCGGCATTTTTTAAAAAAGTTCCGATTGTTGATGCTAAATTAAGTATTAAGCTTAAGAAGTTATATTCTGATAATTAAAAAGTTAACATTTCAAACTTATTTTGAAACAAGCTCAGGATTTAAAAACCATTACGAATATCATTAATCCTTAGAGATTTATATTAATCTGTAAATAATTATAAATCTCACATAAAAATAAAGAAATACAAATAATTATCCGTAAAATTATTATTATTAATAAATTTTCTAGAACTTTAACTTTTCTATATAGACTATTATAGGTCTTAAAAGACTTCTGTTATCTATAAGGAAACTTGATTTATGATCTTAAAGTATAATTATTTATAAAAGATCAAAATTAATTCATTAAAAAATCAATAATTTATAACAAATTATTAAACCGCAGTAACCGTCGGCAGTTTTTGAAATTTGCCGACGGTTAAAAATACAAATTAATTATGAAAGTTAAGTATAAAATCAAATTTAAAGTTTAAAGAATGCCAAGATATATATTTAATATATATATTTTATCATATTATAAATTAAATTAATTTTACAAACCTCATGATTTTTATATAATCAGAGACGTGGCAGTAATGAGGTTCAAAAACTCTGAAAAAAATCTACACTATAATCTTTGCTCCATCCCTATTCAACTAAACAGAGCTTGAGAACTTCATAAAGATAGTAGTTGTGGTGAAAAACTCTTACCGGTCCCATCGCTGCTGGGTATGTAGTCCTTATCCTTTCGCTGTGCTAGCTTAAGCACCTTGCCCGGTGGTAGAAAAGATAACTTATTGTCAGCTTCTATGATTCTCATCTTCTCATTTTTAAAGGCTGAGCACAATATACATCCTGCTCACTGCTACCTAGGAAACTGAACTAAAGCCAGGTAGCTTATCTAATACAGGGAAATCCTCAGACTCAAGCCCACTCAATGAATGAATAACTTGGAGATTGAACCTCCCCGACTGGCTCCTGATACGTTGCGCCCAACAGCCCCATACCTACCCTCATTAAGCCTGAGTTTAGTAGAAAGCTCTATTAGAAAGTCATAGGTTAGATTGGTACCTCACTTAGCAATTAAATTTCTAATTTAATACTTTTTCTTTGTCGGTAATTTTAAGATTTTAATTAAATAATTAATAATAATAGTCAATTAGATTGAAGACTTTAGTTATTAAATCTTAACTTTCAATTAAGTATAAAAGACATTTTTAGTGTATTTAGTGAATTACTAAAACCTAATGGGGGGGGAAGTTTCCTGCACTGATTATTATATAAAAAAAAAAATTTTTGGGAAGTTTCCTGCACTCTTTTTTTAATTTTTTAATTTTTATTTTTTTCATCATATTAATCTTTATAACAACCATCAACAAACTTCAGGACTATTTTTATTTTTATTATCATACCTTAATTTATTAATCAATATTCAATATCTATCTTCAGATTCCAAAAATTCTGACATTTTTTATATGGTATTTGCAAGTTCTGTCTCTTAAAATATTATAATGATTGTATCCGATTGTTATTGTAATTATGATTTAATTTACCTTTTTCTTACCATACCTTTATAATGCTAAACTATATATTATTGAACTACTTCAATGATGAGCAATGTAGTCTTAATATTAAATGGTTCATAAAAATATTAAATTTGTTAATTTATGTCAAATTTATTAAATTTACATAAAAAAAATAAAGCGTGCAGGAAACTTCCTCGAGTGCAGGAAACTTCCCCCCCCCCAACCTAATATATGTTTGAGCAACTATTTAATATATAATAAGCAAATCATGAATTTTGTTCCTCCTTTCTTTTAATGCAATTCTCCACTAAATTTAATTTGTTTTTCCAAAATGACCTTCATTTCACTTGTGTAATTATCCTTTTTCTACTTTGTTTGGGAGAACTTGCTCGTTTATCTTGGTTACTGAACTTTCTGATTTCCCACATCACATTTTTATTTTATTCTATATTCAATAATGCCGTTAAAATTAAATACCAATAATTAATTTAATATAAAATAAATGGCTTTAATGAATGAGATTATATTTAAATAACATTAGTATATGATAATATTAAATATAAATAAATTAATTAAAATTAAAAGGGAAAAAGCGGGAGTAGATGGAGGCAACACAGTTTGTTCAGTAAAAGCGAAGAAAAATACTAGTAATAATGAGGAAAACGATGAGAGAAAACAACAAGCGAAGAAATCAGTAAAAGACTATTTTAAATGTTAAAACCAATGATCAAATGTTTAGCAAAACAATAACCAAAACGTCTAAACCAAACAATTAAGCTACAATAATTAAGACAGATTCAATGTTACATTGAGAAATGGCCAACAACTTCATTTCTAACAACCTATAAGAGAAGCTGAAGGTTGGGTTAGAAGAACAGAAAGATTCGCAGAGAGCTAGAGGAGTGAATTACGGGATTAAATAATCGGCAAATAAAGACAAATAGCAGCGTAATACTTAGAACTAAACATTTGCTAACTAAATGTCAGCTCAAAACTTAAACAAGATTAGATGATGAGAGACATTGAGGAAAACGCCCAGACTTAATAGGACTAGTGGAAACAAGACTGTAAAGAGTAATTGGAATAAATAACAAAAACATAGTACAAACCTAATTAGCTAGAAAGGAGGAGTGCTAGAATTTAATAATGGATAATACCATATGAAAACTATAAAAACGCTGAGATAGTACATCGCTTAGACAATCATAAATGTGGGAGGATTCCCATTGCAAATTTTCACAGTATACATCTCCCCCATAATGTAACGATAAAGTCAAAGAACTGAAGAACAAGCTACTATACATGATAAAATTATTAAAACAAAAATGCCAGAAACAACGAATAATAGTCACGGGAGACTTCAACTTCCATTTAAAAGAAGTTGGGAAGAGACTTTAGAAAGAAGGGCTAATAGAATCCATTCCAATAGGAGTGGAAACTCATTCAAAGGGAAATCAATTAGATCAAGTTTACTCGAATGTTGAGAAAATTAGTGGGAAACGAGTCAGATAAAGTCCATAGACTAGTTTAAGTTAAACTAAAGTTCAAATTCTATGAGAACGATTTAAAACTGTCAGACAAAGAGAAAGGAATAAGAATTTCGGACATCAGGAAGGAATGCTGGAAGAGATTCCAGGAAGAAGGAAGAGAACTAGCACTGGCAGACTTAGACAAACCAATTTAGTATTGCTTCAAAGACAAGCTAATAAGACATTTCAGAGGAAAGAACTAGTACCAATAACCTCTAGAATGGGCAATAAAAAACAAAATTGGAAAGCTTAGCAATGAGTAAAAATTGAGTCAATTTCCTGAATATAAATTACTAATCAAACATTTATTCACGCTATTTTAAAAGTAATACTATTATTCTAATTAACCAGCACGTATCTCAAAATTTTGATCATTTCGAGATAAGTGCCAAATAAATACAATTAAATAATCAAACATACTATTAAACATAAATGGAAATAAATATTTCTATAAATGTAAGTTCATTTTTAATAAAATCTTAACTTTAATTTATATTTACTATATTAAATAGAACATTCTGATGATTTTTAAATATCTAAGTTTAATTGATTATTTAATATCTAATTTTATTTCAACTACATTAAATTTTAAAAATGAACTTACATTTATAGATATAACTAATTTCATTTATGTTTAATAGTATAATGTTTGATTATTTAATTGTTATTATTTGGCACGTATCTTGAAATGATCAAAATTTTGAGATACGTGCTGTTTAATTAGAATAAAAATAATTATAAAATAGCGTGAATAAATGTTTGATTAGTAATTTATATTCTGGAAATTGACTCAATTTTTACTCAATGAATTCAAAGACACAAAGATGCAATGGAAAGATGCTATCAATAATATGGAACATTGTTTTGATAGAAATGATCTGAAATGATTCTTCTATCTAGTTAAAAGGCTAAAAATGAGTCAAAAATAGTCTTAGCCAATCAAAGGACTAACAATAAAAGAAGTTAGGATAGAAATGGGTGAGACAACCTAAAAAGAAATCTTAATCAAAGACGATAGAATAAAAGGATAGATATCGGGAATCAATATCGATCGACTATGACCAATGAAGAGGACCGAGAGTTTCTGATAATTGGAAGATGTGGAAATAAGTATCAAGGAGTGCGACCTTAAAAAGGCAATTGGGCCGGATGGATTTGGCGAGAAGATATTAGTTAAATTAGAAATAATCTGAAGAACAGTATGTTATAGGATATAAGAATGGTTAAACACGGTAAGAATACACGAATACATAAAAGAGGGAAGATTAATTTTACTAAGTAAAAGAAATGGAGATCAATACCCTGATATTTCAAACACCAGGCCGATTGAAGTGAATTCTCATATGAGTAAAATAGTAGAAAAAGTCATCATAAGCAAGGTTTAGGAAAACAAAAGTGAGATTCTGAGAACAAGGAAACACCAAAACGATTTCAAAGATAACAAAACACATCTACCTAATAAAAATTTTGGAACATATATAACTATCCAGAAGAAAAAGTAACAAAAGAGAAGCTTATTTGCTGGTAGATATGAACAATGCATATGACTCGGTCTGGAAACACAAAATGATAGAGATTTTAAAAAGGAGAATGAAGAATGGGAAAAGACATGACAGTATTCAAACTAATAGAGGAACTTTACACGAACAACAACAAAAAAATATGAGGAAGAAGAAATCAACACGGAGAAGGGAGTAGCTCAAGGCAGCAGACTATCACCAATGTTATTCAACATTTAACTTCAATACGCGCTATATTAATAACCAGAATTAGTATCATTAATAAAACAAGGGTAACTAATAGCATTTGCTGATGACTTATAAATAAATATTAACGACCTTGGCTAATTCAAACGAGTGCTAGAGTACTTTAAGGAAATAGAAAAGATTCACAACTTAAATCTCAATCAGAAGAAAACAGTATTCCTTAGCGACTCTAAGAAATTCGATAACATATACCAAATAGAAGGATTTGCCAAAGTGGAAGAATCCAAATACTTGGGACTAAATTTGTGTTTAAATACACATTAACTAATTAAAAATACTTGGAGAGAAATTATATAGAAGACTGAGTTCTACCAAAAACTAACATAGTCAAGTAATCCCACAATTTGTGATACGATAATGGTTGCACAAATAAGATTTTTACTAATTTACAAATACACACAATTGATAGCAACTTTATACATAAAATGCGAAGAAATTGAAGAAAAATAGAGCTTTAGCTGAAGAGAGTAGAATTTAAAACATCGAAAGACATACCAAAAATAATGCTCACTCAGAAATTTCACATGTTTAAGTACACAGACACAAGTGACATTATTTGGGACTTGGTTCAGAAAAACATGAAGAAAATAAAAGTGGACATGGACCAGTTTATAAAACCAACCAAAGCTCCAGAAATAATCAATAAAAACGGGAAGTAAATATAGAATAGGACAAAACCAATTTTAACAAAAAATGTAATAGACACGATGATGGCAATCAGTTAGGGCAGGACAATAGTGAACTATGGTATGAGCCACTACTGCAATATCTACAAAGTATTCGTGGAAAACAATCACCTTAAATGCTGCAACTTGGTAAATGTTGCTGGTGACCCTACGAGATTCTTAAAGATAATTAAGGAATAGAGATTAATAGACAGACATTGAAAGGAAGGAACAAATTGAGATAATAACAAATATGATCTGGCTTGATGATAGAATAAGAAAACTAGAATATCATGAATATTATCAACCAGTTAAGAAGACGTTTAGGGTAGCTTATATAAAGAAACAGGAGAAGACGTATGACGAAAGCAAATTAAACCAGATTCAACAAGATTGAATATCCAAGTAGAAGAATTTCTGATGAGTAATAACAGGTTAGATCTGAGAAATATAATTGAAATAATAATTAATTAAAATCAAAAGTTAAAACAAAGATCTAAGACTAGATGGAGGAGATAAAAGTCAGTCAATAAAAAAGAGGAAAGATTATCAGCAGTTCTTATAACTAAAGGAACCTTAACCCATGGAATAACAGGAAAGGGAAATGACAATTCTGGGAAAAGATTCAGGAAGTCCGCCATAGCCACAGAGACAGAAGCAGAGATCAAGAGGTTCTTGGAAACAAAAATGTTAAACTTTTCATAGTAGCCCTGACGGGGTATTGGAGGTGGAAGGCTGCTTATTTAGCGGTGACGCAGGGTTGGAGAGACAGAGAGAAACCCAACATACCTCCAACAAAGATAGTGCGGGAGCTAATAACGATCAACCAAAGGATTTGGCCAAGAAAGAGCAAACATTGGAAAGTAAGGTTGAGATCAAACATCTACAAGAAGCAACCTTGGAGGATATAAAGGAATGAGTGGGGAACCGCAATGTAGGTTGTTGCGCTTGATTTACATCTCAGATTTCGCAAATAGTATTTCTGATTTATAATCTATGCATTTAGATTAATTACCTACAGTTATTTACTACTACTACTACTAAAATATAAATAGAAAAATAATTAATAAAAAAGATAAATTATTGGTAGAGTATTAAAGATTTTTTAATTATGAGATTTTAATTTAAATAGAGGTTGAAAGATTCATTTATAATAATAAAAAGGTTATTCTTATTTTTGCGTTTAAATATTCAGTCTTAAAATCACAATAGTTAGATAATGCAGTTAAATTGTTTATTTGGGGTTTAATTAAATTAATAAAGGAATATGAGTAATTTGTAAATGAGTAATAAAGAAAATATCAATATTGAAGGTATTATATAAGATCATAAATCATAGAAATTTAAAAATTATTCAAAATCAGAAATTATAATAAAGTAAAATTTAGTTAAAAATGGGTGTATAATTAAATTTCAGGATTAAACAAACAAGCGCTTGATAAACCAATCTACTCTGGCATTTTTTATTTTTGGTAAGTATGAATTACTGAAATTATAAACTATAACACTGATAATTGATATATTTTATTATTTTTTGTTAAACAAATCAAGAATTTTCTAATCTATTTGATTTTTTATCTTTAAATCTGCAATAACTTAACAACATAATTCAACAAAACATAATGTATCATTACTAATTTTCCTAAGAAATATCTAATAATATCATAATATTTAGACTCTTGGACAAAAATGAAATGAATCATGAATATATATATATATATATAAAATAAAAATAATAATTAAGCTAATCAAATCACTAGCTTTTATTAATCATAATATTTCTTTGAAATTGTCTCATTTATATAATCTATAAATGTGTTACATATTATTTAATTTACATTTAAGTAAATGTTTAGAGTTGTTATATTTGGATTTCTAACATTTCCAATTCTTTTATACTTTATCAATATTAGCTATTGAAGAAATTTAGTACTTAGTTGTATTATTAGCTACATTATTGAAAATAAAATAATTTATATTGTCTCTAATTAGTAATTAATGATTATCCAAATTTATTAGACTCCAAAATAAAAGTTAAATAAAAATTTAATAGCATTATCAATTATGAATTTCCATTCTGAAGTTCGTAACATACTCAGAATTAAAGAGTTCTAAATTACATTATGATTAAACTAAGAATATTAACCCTGGGCATAATTTAAACTCTACTAAAGAATGCATTTATTTTATTATTCTGATTTTATCATTTATTTTAGAGTAGTGTTACTGCTATCATATCTTTCAAAAGAAAGGGAGAGATTATTTTATTATCACCACCGAAGTTATTATAATACCTTAAACTTATAATAAGTTTATTAATTCAAAAACAGTACAATTAAACACCAAATTTAGAAGAGCATAAATTGTTATTTATACTTAAAAGAAGAATAAAAAGATTTTGGTATAGCTTTTACCATAAAAAAGAGCAAATTCTTATAAGTAAATAAGTAATTACTAATATAAAAATAGAATAAATAGCATATTTATGGGCACTTTTATAAAACCCCATGAATTTTATAAGAATTAAGATAAGAAGGTATTTATAAATAATCAAGAATTTCATTATTATTGGCGTAATATTTTGATGATTCGTCCAACTATTAAATCTATTGGCTCGAATAATTTTCCATATAAATTAAACCAATCAGGGTGTGTAAATTTATTTTTACGCTAATTTTAATTTATTCTGTCCAATACTAATTAATTACTTGTTTATTTATAAATACTACGTTATCTTAATTTTTAAAAAATCATGGGGTTTTATATTCTTTATTCTATAATCTTTTTTTTAGCCTAAAGAAGAATAATTATTTATTCCATTTTATATATAATAATCATTAATGATAATTTATCTTATTATAAAATAATCAAAATATCATTTAAATGAAAAATAATTCAAAAGATTCACTCTTTATTAAATAAATATTGAATTATCTTTTAGATTTAGACAAATTTTTGGAATCTTTAAGAAAATATTTATTAAAAGTTTAAGAAAATTAAGAAAACACCTGAAAGTTATAATTTATTTGTATACTTAATTTTGAATTTACTTATTTGTTAGCTTTTACTTTAAGTTCCTAAGCATAATTCTATATAAGTTAATGAATTATGATTATGAAGCTTGTTTTGAAATACTAAAAAAATATTTATTTAAGATATATAGAAATTTTAATTTTTAATTTTTAATTTAATTAATGAATGTAGAATATTTACAAAAGAGATGATGAAGCTTGTTGATCTCAATAAATATTATAGTTAAACAAATAAATCTAAAAAGATTATTTAGGTACCAAAGACAAAGGAAATTTATGACGGTAGATCACGAGATTTAAGGACAGTTATATACAGAGTAACAAAAATATATTTTGACTTCAATATCATTCAAATTAGTTGATTTAAAAAATGAACAAATTAATAAACAATAATGGCATTCATGAAATACACATTTCTAGCATAATTTAATTATCAAAATAGTACTGATAGAGTCGATAAAATATTGCTACTGTACAGAATATGTTTTAAGAACTAGAATATCAAATATAGAAAGAAATATTTTTATCTAAAATGACAATGGATAAGACAATTTATTTGAATATAATTATAAATAGATAAGTAAATAATATTTTAGCATTTACTCATAAAAGGTGACAAATAATTTTGTGATTAATTTTTCATATAAACAGGTAAATTTCGTCTTCTATTTTATTATTTTTTAATTAAGTTAAAACAAAAATTGAATCGAAATGTACTTGCAAAGTGTAAATTTTGATTTAGAAAATTCTAATTATAATAAATTTTAAATGATTTTCTTATATCTATTGAAAAAATGTGAAAATAGAAGGAATGTAAAATATAAAAATTCACAAATTTTATTGTGCAATCTTTATTATAGAAAAGTAATCAGCGATATAGATAAAATAATATGCACTTATTTGACAATTTAAATGACTTTATGATATATGATTTTTAAATATAAATCCCAGTTTACTTATTGGTTGTCATCTCTGCATTTCTCCTTATCTTCACTCTTGTCTTCCTAGAACTACTTTATAAGTTTCGTGGTCATCTTCTTGAGTTCGAATATGCTGAAGCACTACATTAACTTACTCAAGTTGATGAATTCAACCATAGTTCAGCCAATAAAGAACAAAGACCTCTTATCTAGGTGAAATGGCTAGGGGTAATTGGCCTAAACTCACAAAGGCTTTAGATCATAGTTAACTATAGATAATAATGGCATCTTTTAAATCAATTGGATAGAATGGTTTGAATAATTACTACATGCAACATCATGAGGAAGGGAAACGTATACTCTACTTCCGCCAATACTTCACTCATAGTCTTTTGTACACCGTTTTTTTGCGCTGGTGCTTCAATTTCTATTTTTACGCATCAAAATCTTATTTGCTGAAGTAGAAATTGTAGAATCAAACCCGAATGCTGGGTGTTAGTGTTATTCGAGCCATCTTTATCAGATGAAGTACTAAATTGATTTCAAGGCAAGCAAATTATAGCATGATCTGAAATATTAAGGCTTCTTACTTTTCTGTAACAAGCTTATAAATTTTACCCACACAATATTGCACATTTCTAGAATTTGCTAATTAAACTTAAGATGGCCTTCTAAATATTATCTTCACCATTAAATTTACCAAATCACGATTTCCTGTCATTATATTTTGTATTTCTCTTAGTAGAAGAGGAAAAGCCTTGGCGATTTCAGAATATTTTGAATTGATTTCCTTTATTGATAGACTCCTTTCTTCTGAGTCATAGTTGTATTCATGAGCCTACTTTTTCAAGAATCGAAATTCATTAATATCTTTTCAAATCGCATCTCCATTTACTCTCTGGTAATTATCAAATCCTCAAATACTATTCCGCCTATAGATTTTAGATAGCTACTTAATAAGGATTGATGCTGACTTAAGCTGTAAAAACAAGGAACTCAATATCTCTATCACAATAACACACTTAGTATCTCTGTAATTTGACTATTATCTAAACTAAATTATAACCTTTCCTGAATGCACTTTTAATACTCAATTCATCAAAACATTCTTGACAACCGAAGTTATTACAGCAACGTTTGGATCACTTGTTCAGCAAGAACATTAGTTGGACTATAGTAAGCTATTGCATCTCTGCTATACCAGATGAAGCCAAAAGTGCAGTTTGAATGCTAATAAAGCTAGGCTCACGAGATAGTGTAGTTATCACGAGTAATAGCCAATATCTTAAACCTGTTTTAGGCATAAAAATGATGTTGATGAGGATCCGAATATTGGAAGTGGTAAGGCGAACACTGCACTGATAATTTGTTCTAGAATTTGTGAATGTTCCACTTTTATTGAGAGAGGTTATAAGCACGAGGGCTCCCTTTTGTAAAAGTTGGTAATATAATTTAATGTGAATTATTACTCTTTAATTTTAACAATATATTATTAAGATTTTGTCGCATTTAACACCGAATAAAAAGCCAACTATTAATAATTTAGACATCAAATAAATTAAATAAATAAAGTATTTACCGAAATCAATAAATTGCTTTAGTATAATTAATTATTTTTGAATTCTTTTTTTAACAACTTCCTTATTCATTTATGATTTATACTTTTATAAATTAGAATAAATAGTTTGAATTGAGGATTTAAATTTTATATTAAAACTTAAATTAAACTTTCAAAATTAATCGTAGTTATTTTTATAAATAAGCCTAAAAAATGAATAAGAAAATGTTCAAAAGTTAACTTTCTTGCAACAAGACAATATAAATATACAATAAATATAAATTGTAATTAAAATTAATCATCTTTATTTAATTGGAGATAAAATTAATAATTACTAACTATATTGAGCTAAGATTCTTGTTTGTAATGGTCTTTTTAGTATTAAAAAAATATAACTTCTGATAAAGAAATGAAATAAATAAATTAATATAAATTCAATTAAAATACTTGATCTAGAATTATTAAGAATATTTGAGTATAATTTACATCGAAAAAAACTTAATATATATAAATGATTAAAAATAATCACAATATATTTTTACATTGTTTCTCTTTAAAGATTATATTTAATATAATATCAATTAAGTATTGAAATATGAATAAGCATAGTATAGTGAGAAAACTGATAACTTAGATAAATTAAGATAAAAATATTTCAATATTTTGTTCACTAAGAGACATTATTTTTTTGAATATAAACCTTAAATTGTATTAATGAAATAATATTTTATAATTAATAATTCGAAACTAATATATAACTATCTGAGATATTAAAGAATTCGCAAATTTATTTAATCTAAAAATATATTCTAAAAAAATGAGCAATAAATATATTTCAAATTTTTATATAATGAGTAAAAAAGTTGCTTCTTTGTAAAGTAAATATTTAAAAAAATATATATATGACTGTTAATATTCTTAGCACATTCGTTTAATGAGCACGACTCATAATTCATTTCCCGAAATTCGATAAATAAAAGATTATAAACAAAATAAAAAGAAATAAAGAAAAAAATTAAAATTAAGGAGTATCTCTAAAAAAATAAGATATTTATAATAAAATTATATATAATAATATGTCTAATAAAAAATTAAAAAATTTTAAGATATTACAAAAACAGTTAAACTTTTAACTTTTTTTTACAAACATTATGGATTATATTTATTATATATTTGCATATCAGATGTTAATTGATATAATAATTATGAAAGTTGAGTTTTAAAGAAAGCAAAATCTATAATACAAAATGGCTCTAGATGCTTAAGCTTTATAGCTTAATATTTTGTTCATTATATTTTTCCATATTTGTATAATGTTTAAATTCATAGTGACAATTTTTATGATTTTACACATCGAATGAATATAACGATCACACTCATAGGTTTAAGTGATCATCAATTTAATTTATTTTATTCACTAAAAGACCTGTCCATAGCTAGCAATCTTTTCTTTATTGTTTATCAACTCTATTATTACCATAACCTCGCATTTAAAAATAAATGATTCAAATTTTATTTTAACTGTGCCCTCAAATTTATGATACTTTTGTATATATCAAAGTGGTATAATCAAAAGTTATAATAAATTTAATATAATTTTAGAAAGAAAAAAATTATAAATAAAATAATTGTAAACTTAGAATTTAATGCAACTTTAAGAATTGTGAAATAAGAAATTTTTATATCCTATCCATAAAAAAATAAATAAAATATAGACCAATTAACTTATATTAATATGCTTATAATTTATAGAAGTAATTGATTTAATCTATTATTGCAGGAACACATTTGATATGGGATAAATTAATTAAATTTAAATTGATTAAAATATAATTCGTGACTATTAACTTTGTTCAAACCTAGAAATAATGGTATTTATTCGAAATAGAATTTAAATTAAGCTGGACTTTACTACTGGCGTTACCCCTCTATCACTATCAAAACACCAAAATACTTTAAGTAGTTTGATTGAGTTTTTGATTGATAAAAGTTGGCTATAACTGTTTACTTTATAAGGGGTTAAATGCTTAAATATTAGTAATTTAAGTCAGTATAACGAGCGATTTTTAAAAATATTTCAAACAAACATAAGCTAAAAGTCATGTAGCAGTTCTCTGAATCTTAACTTAATTAGTTGATAATTGATTGATTCTTTTGTTAATAAAGTCTCTTTGCTTGGCTTGATAATAATTGAACATGAAAGCTCTCTGAGACCTCAATTTATTATATTTTTATCGAGGTATTGCTTGATTCTATGATAAGAATATCTATCACACTTGCAACTATAGTAATAGTTTCTTGGCATGTAATTAACAATTATTAATACTTCTTGAACCCAAATATACCAAAAAACGTCTCCATCTAAATAATCTTCTCTCTCGGGGAAATATCAAGGAGTACCATATACATTGCCAAATGCAGAGGCTTGAACTAAATTACGAAATAAAACATATATAAAATGAAATTTGTAAAATATTGCAATATTTTAAGATAAAAATAGAGAATTTGAAGGAAATTTCTGAATACTTCATTAAAAATATTGGTATAAGTATTATATTATCGGAATAATCTTGATTTTGTAAATATATTTATAATTAATAAAATTTATAATTCAAAGCTTTCCAGTTTACTTTGTCCTTACCTTGACAATATGGTTTTTGAATGAAAGTGAATTTTTATTAGCTGGACTATTCAACTAGTGGTGCCTTCTATCGCATTCCTTGACCTAAATATCTTGACTTTAATTTTAGCATTAAAAAAATTTTTACAAATCACCAAAATAAAAAGTCAAGTTTTTTAGCACTAGGAATTTGATAGAGAGTACCACTAGTTGTAAAGTCCAGCTAATTTTAAATTCTCTTTCTATAAAAAACCATGTTGTCTAAATTAAGACTAAGTTAATTGCAACTTATTATATTTTATCCAATTTAAATTTAATAATTTTCCCATATCAAATGTGTTCCTGCAATATTAAGATATTATATACCATTAATTAAATATAATATTTTTAAATTATATCTATAATAAATACAAAATATCTTATTTAAAAATCTTATAGATAAAGAATGATTGAATACACTATTTTTGTTATTTATAAATTAAAAAAACTTTATTATAATTCATATTTATAATTCATTGATATCAGAGAAATAAACTCGTTGATCAATTAATTATCATATGGAAATATAATAATTTTAATTGATTTAGAAACAAAAGAATATATTTTAAAATTTATGAAGATAAATAGTGCAAATTATAGAATAAATTATAGATTATTAAAAGTTTACAGAATTTCTCAAAATAAACGATCAGGAATTTTATATAAATATATCTTTACTTTTTTATGATCATTTTATTGCGTTTAAATTATTTATTTATTTTTGCTGTCTCTTATGTCCCAATTATTCTGATTACTTTAATTTGTGGCTGGAACGGGCGAGCTCTTAAACTATCTTATTCAAAACCCCAAAACCCCTTAGTGAGGTTTATAAGTTCTTTGATTTGTAGGGTATAGTTGGGGTCTTATTGGGGTTAGTAGATAAAATGCAGGTTTTATGTGAATTTAAGTATATTTAATGATTATTACGCGATTTAACTCAAACAAATTTTATCTGCTTGTCTTTGTTATATCTCTTGAATCTTGCTCTCTCTAGTGTTTATATTATATCGTCTAATGATTGTCGAGGATATTGAGGAGCTCTCACGATTTGCTTATCTACTATACTTCTAATTTCTTAGCATACATCCTCTTGGTTGATATGCTTCTATGCCAAACTTATTGATTATTTTTCATGCTTAGTACCAAAGTATGACATAATTTCCATATCGCACTCTAAGATAATTGCAGCTAACGCCCAAACATCCCACTAAGAAGAGCCATTCGTCCACTTCTCTCTTATTGGGAAGTATCCTGGAGTTCCTAGAACCTTAGCTAAAGTCAACTATTTCTTGTCTTATTGCTCTGTTGAAATCTATGATTACTACTTTTAAAGGGCAGAGATTTAGCATTACATTTTCTGGCGTCAAATCTCTATGAACATACCCTAGATCATGAAGCTCTTTCACACCCTTAGTCATATCTGTGAGTATCTCATTTAGATCATCAGGATATCTATTATGGTAGAGATACTCTTTGAGAGTCAATTCGAACTTCTTGATTCTAAATGCAATAAAACCGTGGCTAAGTATAACTCCGTCGAGCTTAGCTAGGTTCTTACATTATCTTTCCTAAGCCTCTCTCAATACTATGTTTTCGTTTGCAAGCTCATTTTATTATTGCTAGTTCTTAATGATATACTTAAATGGATATACCTTGTAAGCGAATTCATCAACAACTATAAGTTTTACCTTGTTAGGTACGTCAATATTTAAATAGTTCCCAATAAAGCTCCTTATTTCAACTGCATTTAATGCAGGCATATACATGGCTCTCTCTTATAAGCATGCTATATACATACCATTTGCTGGTTGATTCATTGACTCTTATCGCTTCTATCTCTTAAGTCTCTCCTACTGCTCTATTTGTGAATCAAGAGAGTTATTTTTTCTTTTAGCAGGTACAAGCTTTTAAGTTTCCCTCATCTTTAATCAGGAATTCGCTTAAATGATGCTTTTGCATGTGCCTCTTTACTTTAGCTGAGTGAGTATAAGACTTCATGCATGTTGTGCACTTATATCTACCATCTACTTTATCATGCTTAAAGTAAATCTTAGCTATACCAGAGTGAACCTCTTTGATGTGGCTCTTCAAGCTAGACTCAGTTGAGAAGAAATTTTAGCAGTCTTCACATTAAAATATTTTAATTTTTTGTATTGATTGCTGTTCCTTATCTTCCTCAACCAATTTAACTTATGTTTAAACTCCCATCTCTGCACTTCACTTCTTGTTTTAAACTTAAATTTTGAAGACCTCAGGCTCAAACTCTAGAGCTCTTAGCTCAACATCCTTTTCAATATAAATTACTACTGGTTTCTTGAAGGAGCCAAAGTTGAGCAATGATTAACCTGTTCCAAGAGAAACTGCCTTACGATTTAAAATAGCCGCCATGTTTAAATTCAAATTTAAATTTCTTATATAAAGCTTTAATAACCTCTCTAGTAATAGTTACTCGGTTTAGGAGTTTGCACTTCAGCAATAATGATTAATTTTGAAGTGTTAGAAATCATATTTATACTAAATTTATAACTATAAATTTTCTAATTTTATGCTTAATTTTTTTAATTTTGGTACCAACTTGGATAAAATTCAGGTTGGTACTGGTACCAATTTGGTTTTGAACCATTTTGGAACTTTTCCATTAAAACCTCATTAGATTAAAAGTAGGTACTAATTAAGTTTTGGTACTATTAAATTGGTACCAATTTAAATTAAACGGATTTAGTACCAGTACTAATTAAATTTAAACAAATTTAGTACTAAATTAATGGAACTAATTTGATAAAAATGGAATTCCATCTCTGAAGTTTGTTACAGCTTCTGCCAACTTTCTCCACGTATCTTTACCAGGTTGACCTCCTATAAGATGTCCATATTTTATAGTAAGTTTTTAAACAGTAGGAACAAGAAGTCTATAAATTAAATTAGAAATTCATTAATAGAAGAAGGAACAAAGATGGAATCTATTAGTACTGCAATGAAGAGGGTTGAGGCCCAAGAAATGTTCTCAAGGTTTAGAAGTAAAGAGGATCTTTATCGATACCTCACTCAACATGGTAATATTACAATGTATATTTAAATAAACACTCTAGTGGGTTTATTCCTTCCAACCATGGAAGGTACCAAAATATCATTCTTAAAAGCTATACTATGTGATGAGAAGAAAGCCTTTAAAAACAATGAAATTAAGTTGATAGAAATACCAAACTACCCAGAGATTTCTGTCACCAATCTCTACGAGGATGCAATGAAAGATGAAGAGTTGGTAGTTTATCTTCCTACCAAGAAACAACTCTCTAACAAGCGTCCAGAAATAAGTTTCTTCTTTGGTGTCCTTGGTACTTTAATAGAGAGTTATCTCAGAGAGATTATTAAAGAAGCTCACAAGAAACGCTATTCAATTTCTCCTGGAGATTAAAAGAAGCAAGGCATACTAATAAGCGAGACCTGGCTCGCTGAGCTTAAGAAGCATCCTTACCTCTCTAGTAAGCTTTGATTCATAACTATGTAGGGAAACCTGGAACTGGTATATTCCTAATGAAAGAGCATGCGAAGGTTCACAGAGAGAGAAAGTCATAGACTATTCATTAAGTGAGCAAGAGACTTTATAAAGATGTTTAAAAGCCAGATGAAATGAACATAGATGCAGGAGCTGGCACTAAGAGAAGAAATATGGGCCCAAGCAAGCCATAAGAAGAGGAGAAGAAAGAGAAGCCAAATCCCTTTCTGGGTTAATTTAATATGTTAACTTATTCATTCATTTAAATCTAAAACTTATTTATAAACATTCATTCTTCCCTCTCTCGCACAAATTGTCGTCTTATCTACTTTTGCAGCTGCTTAGAATTAAGTCTACTGTATCTATAGGCAAGTCATTTATAAGGTGATACAGCATCAGTTTCTTGTTGTGAGTCTTGATTTAGCTCCAATAGAATTCTATTCTATTAAACTGTGAGCTATAGGGAACTTTATATACAGGAGTTATATTTAACTCTTCATAAGCTTTCTTAGACTCCTTAGTCTTATGAACTGATAGGTTATCAACAAACAGGATGATCTCTTGGTTACTATACTTCTCTCTGAGCTTATGTAGGAACTCTATATACTACTCTCGCTTAATAGAGCGAGGGTGAATCACATAACTCTCTAAGCCTGAATCTTCACTTATACCAGCTAAAATTGCATGAGTGACTACCTTCACTTTTTAGTCATAAACTTCTATATTATCATACTTCTTATACCAAGACTTATTAATAAAGGTGTTGAAGGTGAATACAGCTTCATCAGCTTGTATGAACTTGATGTTATTATTAATAGCCCTCTGCATTTAATCATATATATTAGTTTAAATTATTACTATAAAATGGTACTGTAAAATCAATCACTCTCTTCACTCTGTTGATAGTCTTGAAAGTAATACCATTTCTTCTATAAAAGTTGGCTATAGTTTAAGGTGAGATACGCATGTCAGGAAACTTGCGATGAAACATCACAGCCCGCTAGTCGAGTGGAAATTGCCCAATACTTTAAAGTCTTCTAGTCGCAAAGGTAGTCAATATGAGCCTGAGAGAACTTTTATTTTCTTGCAGGATGCTTTTAAGAACCAGAAATAAAATGCTAAGCAGCAAGCATGCAGTGATACCTAACAGTTGAGGCACTCTTGTGTAATAGCTTGGCTATTGCTGCATAACTCAGTACTGGTTTGACTTAGACTATATTAATACTCGTACCATACCTAAGCTTAAGCAATAAATCTAAATATTTCTCATCATAAATAGACCCTAATTATTGCTAATTTCTATTTCTCATATTGTAAATTGGACAAATTTCTCTACTAACCCCATTAAGACCCAACTATACCCTACAAATCAAAGCACTTATAAACCTCACTAAGGGGTTTTGGGGGCTTTTATTGTAGTAGTATCGTTTGCAAAAAATAATAGAGATTATAAAAATTGAATAGAGGCCAATGAAATCATGCAATATTCAAAACCCCAAAACCCCTTCATGAGTTTTTTAGTGCTTTCATTTTTAGGGAATTTGTTAGGGGTTAGGATTATTAATAGGTTTTAAAGTAAAATTTATAGTAAATGTATTTAATTTTATCACTCAAAATGCACTTTTGGATTATGTGGGAGAGGTCTGAAGTTTATCTTACTTTACCACAACTCTATCTACTCTATTGATATGTGTGATCTTAAGTTTGGTTTTATTATTATTGACTCTGTCATTGGTTGAGAGACTCTGTTTCTTTCTATAAATTGCTTTATCATTTGCTTATCATCTTTCTCTCACCTTGTATAGTAGTAATCGTTGCAAGGCATATCGCACTCTATTATTATTGCTGCTAAAGCCCTTACATCCCACTTTTAGTCAACATCTCTCCAGTCTTGTCTTTCTGGATAATTGCCTGGAGTTCCCATTACAGTTCCAAGCCATGATACTTCAACTCCTAGCCTCTGTTAAAATCGATTATTGCTACTCTTATTGGTGAAAATTTTATCATTATACTTTCAAGCTTCAAATCTCTGTGAACAAACCCTAACTTGTGAAGCTCTTTAATACCTTGCATGGTTTGAGTTCCTATTTATCCTAGTTACTTATGATTCCTTTGATCAGTTATGAAATCTCTAAGGGTCATTTCATAGAGTGGAAGTCTGAAAGCAACATGATCCTTGGCAAGGAGAACAGCATCTAGCTTGATTAAGTAACTACACTATTTAAACTTTGCTTGAGTGAGTACTTGATACTAATTTGTAAACTCCATTTAATATTTATCATCACTTAAGAGATATTGAAGGGATACACCTTGTATGCGTATTAATGATCATTGATTACTTTCTTATCAAAGGAGTCTTCTAATATAAAGTAGCTTTAAAGAGAAGTATCTAGGTCAATGTATGCAAGAACTGGTATTTTCTTGTATTGAATCACTCGTTTTTCTTTTGTTTAGAAGCTTCAGCTCAACTTAATGATTCTCAACTTCTATAAATTTCTTGTGAGCTTTTATATAGATGTTTCTTCAAGTCACTTGTATGAGAGTATTCAAAACTCCAAAACCCTTTCAGTAGTTTGATTGAGTTTTAGATTGATAAAAGGAGACTATTAGTGCATACTTTATTAGGGTTGGTTTATGTAGAGGTTATATGTTTAAATATTAGTAATTTAAGTGAGTATATGCGAGGTTTGGGGTCAGTTTATGACAGTGACTATATAGATTTATTGTTAAAGTTGAAATTGGATGTGAAGAATATAGTGAATAACTCAAGCCTGTTTTAAATTATACGTCTATAGCAAGGCTCCTCCATAAATCTCCAGCAACTGTGAAGTCTTACTGTCTATAAGCATTGAATTTAGAGAGATAACATCTTAATTCTAAGCCTTAGAGACCCTTTAAATTTTAGCAG
The DNA here is from genome assembly GCA_000711775.1 of Oxytricha trifallax. Lineage (NCBI taxonomy): Eukaryota > Ciliophora > Spirotrichea > Sporadotrichida > Oxytrichidae > Oxytricha > Oxytricha trifallax. The sequence continues at coordinate 212 of ARYC01003159.1, read as the reverse complement.
CATCATACTGACTATCTTATTAATGATAAGACTCTTAAATACTGGGCTCATTTCTCTCTAGCCTAGAGGGCTTGTGATGTTTCATCGCCAATTTCCTGAGCTTCACATATCTACTTTATCGATAGCTAATATATATAAAAAGAACGGAATATCTTACAAGACAGTCAATCGCATTAAGAGAGTGATTGACTTTAATGTTCCATTTTATAAGA
>ARYC01003158.1:0-18878 GCA_000711775.1 Oxytricha trifallax | reverse complement strand
ATCTAAACTGAAATGGAAACACATCTTTTCAAAAATGGCGATATAAATGTCCCTAAATTTATATTAAACTATTTATAGTTAATTTATTCATGATTTTCATTGTTATAAATTATAATTTTTTATTTAAGAGTTTATTATTAACTCAATTTCAAGAACTTTACCTAAATAATACATATCGACAAAATTAATTACACTTTTATGGTTATTAATAATTTTAGTTGCTTAAATTCAATTAATTACTGCAATATTATGATTTGTATTAAATCGATTATTATTTTGATATATTAAACTGATATTTTGAAAGATATACTTGTAATATTAGTTAGTTTTATTCATTGTTTCACAATAAATTAATTAAAATCAAATCTTATAGTTAATGAACTTAATTTCTTTAATGCTAGATAATAATTAAGGAATTCTAAAGTACTAGCTTTAATGGAAAATATTAATTATATTGTCATAAAATAAAAAACTTCGGGAAAATAATTAATATTCAATTTAAATATTAAGTTAAATTGTTCCATAATATAAAACTTTTTGTATTTAAAAATACTAATATATAAATATTAAAAAACATTATAAATTGTTAACCCTAAACTGCATTTTAATTTATTAATAAATATATTTTAGTTTTTAATTTAACTATTATTATTAAGTCATAATTATAAAATTAAAGTAAATTTGTTTTGAAATATTTATATACAATTTTACATTAATGCTGTTGAATGAAATTAATAATCTGTAAACATATTTATTAAGGAATTATTCATTTAAGCTCAAATTTGATTTTATCAATATAATCCTAAACCTCTGCATCTGCAATTATTAATTTTATTAAATAAATAAATTTAAAGTGTTTTCTTGATATAATTTTTACCCTTAGCAACCACAAGCTTCCATTCACTTTTATTTTTGATGAAAATTATCATTAGAATATTCATGCCTACTAATCCTTTAATGTGTATGACTTTGTAAATATTTTTAAATTAAAATTATTATTATATTGACTATAAAGTTCTTATATTTTTATAATCAATTCTCAATTAATCTTTTTGTAATTTTCGTAGTATAGTATTTAATACCATATTAATAATTAAATAATCATTAACTTGAATATATACTTTATAAGTAAATAAGATATTTAAGTTAATAAATACTTCATAAGTCATTTTTGTTTGATTAATAACTAATTTAATTTACATATTTTAAATTATATAATCAACCTGAAGACAATTAATTAATTAGCTTGATTAAAATTATCATACAAAATTGAATTCTTATAATTGTGAAAGTGAAATAAAAATCCTTATGTTTGGCTTATAAATATATTTAATTAAAAGTTAAATAGATTTGAATTTAATGGAATGTCAATAGTAAAAAAAATAAATATATTAAATTAGTACTGATTCATCTTAGCACTGTATTTTACTTTCAGTTTAAATTGCTTTTAGAGTAGCAAATAAAATAAAAAGATAATTAATTAAATGTTGAATTCTTAATGTAACTGTAGAGCTTTTCATTCTAAATTATTTTTAATTATCATTATATTTGATTTTTTTACTATAATTATATTTTTATCATTTATAATAGTAAAAACTTACTTATTTTCAATAATATTTTTGATTATATCAATATTATGATGTATATTTGCTAAACACTTAAATTTATGTTGGAGTTTAATTTATGTATTATTATTATTAATAACTTAAAAGTAAAACTAAGTTAGTCTTCTAAAATACTATAAAGTAGTTATGTCTTGTGTAAATTTTTGTAAAAGGAAATATTGACTATACTCTAAAATTATATTTAATCATTTATGTTATTTTTTACAATCTAAAATAAAAGACTAATAAAATTCGTGATAAGAAGATTGTTATGTTTAATCAAAATATTTATAGTATATACCAATCTTTTAATCAATTAATTTACTTATTAGTTAAAAAAAGATATAATGTTATGGGGTTTGAACCCTTGTCATAATTATTTGAATCATAATCAAAACCATTTGAACATATAATTAATTTTTAATGTTTGAAAGTCTCAATTATGTTTATATATATCAAGTAAATAGTAAACCTCTCTAAATACCATTGCGTTTTCAATTTTAGATTTCTCATACAGTTATTAAAGAAAATTTCAAGAACTAAAAGGAAATACTATAGCATTTTTCCTATCAAAATAAGAAGAAAAACTTTGCATTTCTGAATATTTCATAAAAGAGCTAAGAAATCATAATTTTATTTAGCAAAAATAGAAAAATATAAACTATCAAAACAGAACATGATAAGTGAAAGTATAGTAATAGGAGGTTAAAAATTGAAGTTTCAATAATTTTTAAATAAAAATTGTAAATATCAGAGAGTATTTTAGATTATACACTGCTCAAAAACCAAAATATTTTAAGCCGTAGTATTAATTAATTAATGAATTGTTTTGATTATTTATTACAATCTTCTTATCTCCATTCTTTTTATTCTTTTATAAAAGTTTTTCTTGTTTTTGATTGCAATAATTTTCAAAAATTTTTTAATTAAAATTAAGATTAATGGATGGGGTGTACAATTCTGGAATTTTTTGAAATTCCAGCACCATTCTGGAATTCCAGATTGGTGAAAAACATCTCAGAATGGGTGAAAACGTTCCAGATACAGAACTGGAATTCCAGAACTGTATCTGGAATTCCAGATTCATTGTATCTGGAATTTTCAGAAAAATTTTATTTTGCTGAATTTTTAATAAAAATAAATTTATACATTTATAGACATAATCGATAAAGTGCAAGATTTTATAGCAAAACATAAAAATAATACTATTTTTTCCATCTATTTTATGTGATTAATTAAAAACATATTTAAATATTATCAAATAAATTAACTATTTAAAATAATAATTAAGTATAATTTAATTTTTATGTTTTTAATTGCCATTTATAAGTTTTTAACAATCATGAAAATAAAGATTATTATTTAAAAAAATTATAATGAATTAGGCTGTTAATTGAAATGTAATAATTCAACATTATTACTTCAATTATAGCAAATTGGCTTATTCCTTGAATCTATTAATTAGAGTCTTAATTTATTTTTATATTTAATGAGAATACTTATTATTTGTAGCATTAATTATTACAATTATAAAGGAATTCTCATTATAACTTAGACAATTTTCTGGAAAAAATAATATTTAAAATAGTTCATTTTACTGCTATTAGTAAAATTAAAGTAATTTGAGAAATTTTTAATAAATTATTTTTTGCAATTAGAATAATATGGCATTTGGATTTTGTTTGATACAATTATATAAAGTTTAAATTTATATGAAATTACTTTTGCATCTAAATAATTTATTTATTGGAAAATAGGTGTTGTTTTTTTAAAGATTAATAAATTTAAATATTAAGAATCACTATTTAATTTTAAATGATAGCCAAAGTCTTAACTGACATTAAATTTAATTTATCTTCAGAAATTAAAAAATTTAATTGTAATCATTTTGAAACTTATTTCTAATTAAAATTTTTAATTTTTGACATACTTTTGGTTGATTTATTTGATTATTTATTAATTAATATTTCTTGGTTTATTATTTTTACGAATTTTTCAATTAAAACATTCCATTTAAGATTGAATTTTATATCTCTCTTCCTTTATTACAACTAAATTAACAGGAACTATATTGTGTATTTTTTATACGAGGTTTATTTATATTTATATCTTTATAAAAATTTTAATATCCCAACAGTTAAACAACTTCAAAATTTAGAATATTTTACTTATTTATGTTTTATTGTAAAATTGAACGGGTAAATAATCAACGTTGAGAAAAGTTTAAGAATTCTGCAGAATTAGTTATTATTGATATTAATGAATTTTTCATAATTAAAAAAATTAAAATTCTTTATAAAAAAAAATAATAAGTAAGATAAAAAATTAATGTGAAAATTGGAAAAATTATGAATAGCATTTAAAATTTGGAATATATTTTATATATATAGAATTTTTATGATTATTGATAAAATATAAAATTATATTGTATAATTTTGTTTTCTTATGATCCAATATAACTCTTTTTATAACTTGATATCATATATTCAGATATCCCTGTACAGAACTGGAATTCCAGAACTGTATCTGGAATTCCATTCACCAACCATGGAAGCTCTTTGGGTGTATCAATCCAGATTCATTGGATCTGGTGTTCCAGAATGGTGCTGGAATTTCAAAAAATTCCAGAATTGTACACCCCATCCAGATTAATAATGAATTAAGGTAATAAATTTTCTTATTTTAGGTTAATAAAATATATTCTCTGAATAGCATTTTCTTCAAAAATTGTGTAATTGAAAAATTGTCAAAATTATTTTGATTTTTAATAAATATTTTCTTCGTACCTTAGATTTTTTTTAAAACAAAAAAGTCCAGATGACAAATAACTATTCAAAATGGCTTTATTAATGAAAGATTTGTTACTTTAAATTTTTTATCATTTATCTTAAAAATTAATTTATTAAATAAAATACTTTAATGGAGATATTTGATTTTAGATAAGGAAGGAAAGTACTAATTAACTATGATTAGCATTTATGATAATAAGAAATTAATTAATTTAATCAAAAACTTAATATATTAATAAGTATTCGTATAGATCAGACGCAGGTGGAGGTACAGCACTTACTTAAAATGTAAGTTACAAAAAGTATATCTTTAATTTTTAATTTTTAGTGGTCCTACCTGGTAAGACCACAGTTGTCACAAGACAGGTGCTGCGTAAGACGACAGGGAGAAGGGACTAAGGACTTGATAATTATGGTGACGAAGATGATGATGACGATGAAGAAGAAGACAAGATAATATTAGAGAGATTTCCATTGATTAAACTTATAAGTATTAGTTTTTAAGTTAATTAAATAATTAATAAATTAAAGTTTTCGTATTATAAATTATAATTCTGAGATTTCTCAATGATATTTATTGATTTAGATTTTATATTTAATAAATTAAGACACTCCATAAATCTAAAAACTTAAATCTTGAATTTTTTCTATAAATATAAAGGCTAATTTATAGAATATTATATTAATTACATGAAATTTTGGGGGTTATATTCCAGCTTCCATCACCACATTTATAATCTCAAATCTTTCCCAAAAATTTTAATATTTGATTGAATGGGTTTATAATTTTTAAAATTGCTTATAAAGTTTATTATTTTATTGCTATTAATTAGGTTAAGAATTTTATTATGATATATAGTCAATCTTTCTTTCATATTCTTTTATAATTATAGTTATTTTAAGTTTATAAAATAAAAATAAGCTTAAAGTAAGGCATGATAAAATTTATCAATATTTTCTCACTACTTCTATAGAACTATACCGTACTATTCCTTATAAATCAAGCTAATATTGGACTCTCTATCAATCAAACTACCTATGTATAAGTTTAGTAACATTATAATTTTTAACGATTCCATAAATTTTAATTATTTTATGTATTCTGACATAATAATATACATGTTTAAATATGATCTACTTAGAATAAGGAATTATTTCATTTTTATATTCTTTTAAATTCTCCTATAATCTTAATTTTATTTAATTGTTTTTAGGGATCCATTTGAATTGAGAAATATACTTATAATTAATAAATGAATAATTTAAAATAATGTGAGTTAACTTTGTCTTAGCTAGAAAATATTGTAATTGTTTGATAGAGAGTTCAAAATAAGCTGGACTACACTATTAGCGGTATCCCTATATCGCGTTCCTGAAGAGAGATAAATCAACTTTAACTTTGGCATAAATATCAACTAAACAAACACCAAAAGTTAAAGTTGATTTATCTCTCTTCAGGAACGCGATATAGGGATACCGCTAGTAGTATAGTCCAGCTTATTTTGAACTCTCTATCAAACAATTACAATATTGTCTAGCTAAGACAAAGTTAACTCACATTATTTTAAATTATTCATTTATTAATTATAAGTGTATTTCTCAATTCAAATGGATCACTAATATAATTTTTAATCTAATTTTGTCCTCGAACAAATTCAAAAAATTTATTTCCTTTTAATTAAAAATAACCCAACCTTTCTCGTTAAAGAAATTGAACTTTATAAGATCTAAAAATTAGAATGACGAAATATATATATTATTATTATTAATTTAAGAAAAACAGGCTCGAAATATTTTGGCAAAAAAAATTACCAGTACTAATTAGATATATAATCTGTCTATTTTTTATATTAAAAAAGTTGTTAAGATCTTATAATATATCTTAGTTTTTGAATTAAATTAAGCCAATATAATTTGATCTCTTTGATTTAAAATAATATGTATAGAAATATGAAGATATGAGTTTTGATTAACAAAATACGACAGTCTTGTAATTGAAAAGGGAGTATGTCAAATCGCCACCAGAATAACCTTAGAACCCAATATCAGCTGATGTTTATTAATCTTTTTAAGAATCTATCTCTATTCCATATTTATTAATATAATAATTTAATAAGAATGTAATTATTTTATCTGAAAATTTATTATGCAGGGTTGATTTTCTACAAAACAAAATTATTAGTAACTCAGATAACACAAAATATTCAATTTATAAAACTAAAATAATTTTCATAAATAATAATAAATTTAAATATAATTAACAATAATTATATCAAGACGGTGTCCCGAATAAAGAAAATTTTCTTTAATTATATTTTCTCTTCTATTTTTTTATATTTAAAATTAGAATTTTTTACTTTATTTTAATTTTATTGCTAAAATGTATTTTAAATAAAAATTACAAATTTTTAAAATGAAAAAATAATAATATTTAAAAACATAAGAATTATACATTTTAGTGAAAATATGTTAATTTTGAGAAAATATAAAATCAAAATATATATATTTAATTGAACTAATTCCTTTAAAGAATAACTTTATCTCTGATTAATCACTGCAGCAGTATTTTATTATTAAATATATTTACCAAAATATAAAAGAAGTTATTGTTATAACAAAAATATGTATAGTAGTATTCCGCTATCTTACTCCTAACTGTCTGAACGAGCTAGTTCTTTTTAAAAGAATTAAATTTATAGTTAAAATCATAGGCTACCTGCACTTCTTTGTTTAAAATTAAGAATTAAATTAATAATTAAGTTAAAGGTAGCATTAGTAAACTAAAAATTCTATTAATAATTAATCAATTTTATAATTAATATAATATGAGAATTCTCAATAAAATGTAATAGGATTATCTTAGTTTTAAATCGAAATTTCCATACGCCCTCCACCTCTTAGTCTAAGAACTACATGCAATGTAGATTCCTTTTGAATATTGTAATCACTTAGAGTCTTACCTTTTTCTAATTACTTTCCAGCAAATATCAATCTCTACTAGTCAACTGGAACATCAATTTTCACTTGAATTTTAAACTATACTTCGTCAATTGTTTCGTTTGAATCGCAATAGATTTTAAATATAAAATAGGAAATTATTATTTTTCACATAGTTTATGATGTTTTATTTATTTTATATTTTAAAATAAGATTTTAAAAGTGCGGCCAGTAAGTGTCTTCACATATATAGCCATTCCTTTATAAATTTTACTTATAATTAATGGGACCTTTCTCAATTACATTTCTAAAGCTTGATTATCCATTATTTTTTCATAAGCAATCATTTACACATAATGATATTTTATAATTAACATCATTAATTTTTTTATTAATCTTAAATTTAACTATTAATAAAATATATTTTGCAGATTATAATTGTAATTTTGAAATTTATTTTTGCTTAAATATGGTTTATAAATAAGTAAAAAATAAAAAATATAGAATATATAGCAATAGTTATGAATGAGAAGAGTTATTTATATTTAAGGAATAAACAAGTTAGACATAAAAATCATCCTGTAGTTATTAGTTAGTATACCAAAGACTTGCTTATACTAATTTAGCAAAATAAATCAAATATATTATTAATTGAATTTTTACAATAAATTTTTTATAATAATACAGTTTTCGAAATTTCAATTAACATAAAATTTCTATTCCCTAAAAAATTATCATTTTAAGCGAATAGGTTTTTAATAATCTATTAATTAATAAATTGCCGTTGTACCATGCAAGATTTGATATTTTACTGAAAGGTTTTATTTTTTGTCATCATCAGATTCTTATATCTTATTTTGAGCAGCTACAGCAATTAAAGCCTCACTTTAAGCTAATCTTATAGGAATTCTTTAAGTATCTTCTTTGTAACTTATTGGGTCAACAAAAGTAACTTCCACATATTTAGGGTTCTTAGATTCATCAATTTATATTAATTCTTATAAAAATATTGCATCTATTAGTCTAATAAAGTTGAATTTTTCTCCATGAGCAAGATTGTCTTCTGTGACAAGGTGTTCAAGAATTGATTTATTTTAGTCAAGAATATTTAAATTTTTCACTATGACATAATCCAAAAAGTCTTATAAAATATCATTATTAATCTTTCTGAAGAGCAGATAGTACTTTTTTCTCAATTTCTTATGGGTTCGTAATGAAAGAATAGTGACCATTTCCAGCAGAAGCTGAATTCTTAATTAGCTCAGTACTTACTCCATCTCCGATTCCAAAACTTAAAAATATTAATAATAATTGGACCTGTGAACAGTGGTATTAGCTCTGTTTGCTTTTATCATATCAATTAAAGGAGGGAAGTTAACTGCCCCCGAAATCGTATATGTACCCAAATGTCAAAGTTTCATGACCAATCAGAAGTTTCCTGCCCAATACATAAAAAATATATAAACTATAAATTACTAAGAATTTTATCATCAATTATATTTTAACTTCAAGTATTTTTTTAAACATGATAAAATTTAAAATAAATTATCAATTAGTATATTATTATTAAGTGAAACATATTTTATAATATATAAAGGGATGATGGAGAAATATAAACCTTAGATATATTAAAAATATATTTTTTTAAATTTAAGGTAAAATATATAATTTAGATAATGGGGGACAAGAAACATCCATAAGGGGCAGGAAAATGAACGATCGCAGCTTCCCTCCAATTAATTTTTGAGGATCACAAATTTCTCCGTCTGTTAGTAAGTACAAATTATAATATTTATTTTTAAATGTCTTGGTAGATTTGGATCGCATGGTTTAGTTCATTTTAATATTATTTTATAAAAATTATGATCAAATATAAAGATATTTTGACTTCAAATTAATAAGTTCAGAATTTAGTTTAATTAAAAAATTAAGTTTCTCATCATAAAATATAACAATAATACTCAGATTACAAATATAGTATTTTAAGGATTTTTTAAATGTTTTTTCTTGTTAAAATATAAAAAATATAATTTGAACAATATTATTAGATTAGTTATGATCTATACTTATGACAAGATACATTTCTAATGTTAAATAAATTAGACAAATTGTATCATATTTTCTTTTTTGATATTTAAAGGATAGTTATCAAATAAATTTGTTTACATTATGACTTGTAAAAATATTTTCTATTCTATTTCAGTAATATATAATAGAAATTTTCTAATGATAAATAAAAACATTAATTTTAACATTTGCATTAACCTAATACAATATTAAATATAGAACATCTCTTAATTTAATTAGAAAAAATGATAAAATAAGTTATGAAAAATTATAGAATTTAATTACAAAATACAGAACCATAATTATTTATATTATTTATTAATTGAATTTTTAATATAATTAAAAAAATTTTATTTTTGGTTGCTATAATAAGTCTCTAATTGGTTAATACAATTCAGTTCCACCCATATTTGCCTTAAATTTTCTAACATCATCAATAATTTAAAAAATAATAAATAAGAGAGTATTTGAACATTGAAATTTAGTTAACTAATTAGGAGGATAACTTTCACTTATTTCTTTTAATTAAAAACCAATTTAAATTTTTAAAAATACAGGGAGAAATATGGTATATAGAAAATTTTTGTTTATATTTGATTCGATTCTTTGGGTAGCTAAAGGATTATATGAATATTGAAAAGTAGAGTTAAATTAGTTTTTATTATTTTCATCATTTTAGATAGATTAACTCTATATATTTCAAACTTGATAAAAGTGAATCATATTGATTCTATTTTAAAAGAAGATATTTGTTTTGTATTTAATACTTAGGACAAGAGAATAGTTTTTCTTTAATTTGGTGGTAAAATAACCGAGAAAATAATATAATCAGTTATTCTAAATAATAAGTTTTAAAAAATCTTTAATAAGTAATATTTCTTTAATAAAAATATAAATCTCTTTCTATTTTATATTGCTTCCTTAGATATTTAATAATTTACTTTAGCTATTCTGAGTGAGTTATTGTCGTATTGCTAACTCCTATAAAATAGCTTTAAATAGTTAGAGCCAAAACTAACAACATTGAATTTACATCCCATAGGGAGACTATGCAAGAAAAGTTGCAAGGCTTAAACTAAAAATCCAAAAACTCCATTTTGAAGTGTATTGTTGGGTTCTTACTTGGGGTTAATAGAGAAAGCTTAGGTTTTATTGAAATTATGTGATTTAATTCAAATTGATTATTTCTGCTTGTATTTTTTGTATCTCTTGAATCTTGCTTCTCTCTAGCGTCTAAATTATGTAATTTAATGATTGCCGAGGATAGTGAGGGACACGATTATCATAGCTACTATACTTTTTTTTGGCAATATAGTTTCTTGCTTAATCTGCTTTTCTACTTCTTTTCTATCCAACCAATTGAATTTTTCCTGCTTTATGCTAAAATAAGACATGTTTTCCATATTATTTTCTAATATTATAGCAGAAACTGCCATACAGCCACTAAATTGAGCCATTGGTTAACTTCTCTTTAATTGGTAAGTATTCTGTTGATACAAGGGCTTAAGCAACATTATATTATCCAATTATAAAGTTCTAGAGAAATCTATGACAACTACTTTTAAAAGGCAGAGGTTCAGAAATAAGATTTTCAGGCTTTAAATCTCTTTCGACTTATGCAAGGTCATTTTTTATACCCTTTATCTCTTATTTTTATCATTATAGTCCATTGGGTACCTGTTATGATATTGATAGTTTCTATAGATAAATTTAATTTTTTAGTCTTAGTGAGGGAAAAACTAACCTTTATTAGCATCATCTAACTTTAGCAAGCTCTTGCAATCTCTTAATCTATTTTATCTGCTTTAGCTTAATAGAGCGAGAATGAATGAAAAAAAAAACTTTTAAGCCTAAATCTTAGCAATACCAGTTAAAATTGCATAAATGAAACCTTTACTTTTTTGTCATAGGCTTCTATGTTATCATATTTTCTGTGGCATGTCTTTTATTTACGTGTTAAAGGTAAATACAGCTTCATCTGGTGCATGAACTTGATGTATTATGAAAAACCCTCTGCATTTAATCATATACATAGTTTAAATTAAACTTTAAAATGACATTAAAAAATCAATCACTAACTTTATCTGTTAACACTCTTGAAGAAATACCAATTTGACTATAAAAATATTGGCTATAGTCTAAAGAGAGATTCGCATATCAGGAAACTAGTGTTTAATCATTAAAGCTGACTTGTAAAGTAAAGTACAGCCTAATTCTTCAAAGTCTTAGATCGCATAAAGACTCAAATAAGCCTGAGATAACATTTTTTCTTGCAAAATGCTTTTAGGAACCAGAATTTAAATACTTTACAGCTAGCAAATAGTAATACCTATCAGTTTAGTACTCTTTTTTAATTGTTCAGTTATATCTTTATGATTCAGTGCTGGTTGATATACTATATTTTAATATAAGAACCTATCTAATCTTCAACATTAAATCTAAACATTTAATCATAAATAGACCCTAAACTTCACTTTTTTCCCCTAGTTTACATTTTGACCTACTTTCACTACTAACCCCATCTATACCCTACAAATAAAATCACTAAAACGTCTAATTAAGGGGTCTTGGGATTTTGACTGCAAGCTTAATTCTTTCTCCAGTCATTGAACCACTTCTATCAATAAGGAAAATGTATTCAAGGAGCTTGGGTTCAACAATCAAATCATCCTCTTCTTCAAATCTCTCAGTGACTTCTTTAGGTTCTTCATAATTTAGGGAGGGATCATATATTTATTATTAATAATCTGTGTCAATTTAACCCTCTGAGATGTATTTCAATTTATGTAAGAATCTGTCTTTAATCTTAGGAAAAATAATATCAATTATATTTTAGGTGCTCTTATGTCTGGTAAAATAGACAAGAAAATTGCATTTAAAAACAAATAAAAGACAAAAATAAAATTTCCAAATTAAAGATAATAGATGCTGAGGAATAGGAAAAATGTTTAGAATAAATATACAATTAATACGATTTTACTAAAAATAACAAACTATACTTATTAATTCAAAAATTATTAGTATAATTTTGCTAAATATATCTATATTTATGTTTAGCAAATAAAAATAAATTGAATCATTTTTTTATGAAATTATTTAATTCCATTTTAAGCGTCTAAAATTATAGCGTTTTAATTCTCGCCAAAATGATTCTTTGTCTTAATTTAAAATATATTTATAAATAATGGCTACAGGTTGGCCTATTGTATCGTCCCTGATTAATAAAATTAATTAAAAATAAAGTATTTATGATGTACAGAATAAAATCTTGATTTGGAATGTGATTACGAACTAAACATATAAATTAAAAAACTGCATTTCCAAGAGTTACTTTAGCAAAGGATCCAAAACCAGAATTCGATATTTTTTTAATTTTAATTTCGTGATTTCTGGATGAAATTCTTTCAATCTCACCAGTCATTTGAATGTTAAGGCGGAGATTCCAAAGGTAAGGAGAGTTTTGGGGTGTTGCATTGATCATAGGCTAGTCTTTAATTTCCATAATATTTCTTAGATTATGAGATTTTTCTTCTTCTGATAGTGGCTAAAAGGAAGTTGCATGTTGCCCTTTGTACATAACTCCAGTGTCAATTATATAATATAAATAGTAAAAAGCTTATTTTAGAATAGTGAAAGTACAAATTGATAATAAGTTCTTATGTTATTAGAATTAAATTTATGAATATTTTCCTTAATGTACCTCTGTACATCTCCCATATATTTTGGAACATAGCTCATTTACTGAGTAATTTAAATATACTTCATATTATAATTTTTATAAAATTTGAATTAAAATTTTAAACCACATTAAAATTTATAAGAAACAATTTTTTTATATTGGTAGTCTTAAAGTATAATAATAAATCTCAGACAGTAGCTTATGTCTTCTATGTCGAGTTTCTAATGGAAAAACATTTGACAACTGCTGATGATATAATTATTTTTATTTATGAAATGAGTTTGGTGGGAAGTTTCCAATGACAACTCTAACCATGTCTCTTTAAGTTTTTGTGTATGATCCCACCACCGCTGTTTTTCCTGATGCAATGGCTTCTTCATACTTAACCTCTACTTTCTCCCTGAGTTCAACCTAAGTTTTAATTATTATTTTGTATTTTAATAGGTTATTATTTTATAAATTATAAAATATCATTCAAAGAATAAAAGAAATCGAATGAATAATTTATAATCAACGAAATATTAGATTAAAGTTATAAGTGCTAATCTTTTATTCGTTATATAAAATCTTAAAATTGTTTTCAATTATAAAACTATAGTAAATTATTTCAATTAATTGGAGTAAAATTATTAATATTTATACTTTTATTTAAATGTTGCTCTAATATAAATATATTTCACTAAATTACTTAAATTCTTATTTCAAATTGGCTAAACAATTATTAGTAAATTTACAATTTCATTTATTAAATTAAAATTCTGACAATTTATTTAATTATTATCTAAAATTAAACTCAATAAATTCAACATGTTAAAGTTTAAAAAAAATCATGATATAATTAGTGATGTTTTACAAATTAATATATAACCATTTATAATAATTACCAAAAGTACTCAGTATTTTAATTTTTTATATTTTTTTTAAACAATGTTTAAATAATTTAGATATTTTATTAAGTGATCAGTGTTCTCTTAGTGCCATCTTGAAGAGTAAATTCAATTTCAAGGTTAGTAAATACTGAATCCACCTCAACTGTAAAATTATTTAAATATTTTTTTTATCTAAACAATTGTGAAATTGTCATTTTTAAATAAAACTAAATTATATATTTTATTAATTAAAACTTAATAATTAACTGGAAAGAGATATATACATTCAATAGGTACATCTTATTTAATATTTAAATTTAATCCTCAATATTATTGGAAAAATAATTTGCCAGAAATTTATCTTATAAGCTTGAAAGATGCAAATCAATTTAATTGAGGCTTTTTTTTTCGCAATAAAATATTTTAATAGGGATATAACTTTCTTATGAATTAAATTGTCATGGATACACCTAAATACTGTATTTAACTTATTTTCATAAGATAGGGTAAATATTTATTTTGAAACCTATCATAATACTTTATTCATTAAAATATAAGTTATGATGCTTACTTTATTTTTATTACAATTGTTTTGATTTGAGTTGATTTATTTTACTTAAATACATATTTTCTGCAATATTAATGTAATGTTGTCTCATTTCAAATGAAGCAAGCTATTATACCACATTTTATTTTATTATTTTAAAAAATTTATTTGCAATGATATCTACTTTAATCAAAGGAATAGGACTTTTAGTTTTCTAGTTGAGCAAGAACATAGCATCTTTGCTATTCTCAGAAAGTAATTCGTCGAGTAAAAAAATTAAAACAAAATTTATTATCATAAAGTTGTGATTTAGAACTAAAGCTTTCCATTTTGCAAGTATTTTTGTCTGATTTTTTGGATATTTGAAAGATTTAAGTTAATAATAATTTGAATTGCTTGATCTACTATCAATAATTAAATATTTTTAAAAAAATTAAAAATATTTGATAAAAATACTAATATGATTAATACTACAAGAGTTAAAAATTTAAATCTTAATCTAGATGTTTTAATAATTCATTTTAATTTTAAATAAATCATCTAATTTTCAAGAATGATAATCTTATTATATTTCTCAATATTTAAAATTATACTTTATAATTATACTTATTATTTCATTTAAATATAAATGATAAGTATATTTAAATTCTAAAAATGAAAGTAAATTCGTTAACCATACCAGCTGATCAAAATACTAATCATAACTAATTACTAGTTTTGGGTTTTATACCATATTATGATACTAAATAAAATTTTATTAACATGATTTAAATTAGTAAATTATTCTATGTTTACAAGCAAAATTAATTTATTATTGATTAGGTCTCTATGCCTTATAAAACTTTTGGATTTATACTTGAATATAAATTTATGGATTTTGTTTCAAATAATTCTTAGTCTACTTCAACTCTCAAATCATATATAATTAGCTGTTTTACTATTTTTTATAGTTTTTTATGAGTACTATAATCTATAGAAAATTACTTTAAAATGCCCAAAAGGTTCATTTTTACAATCTTTATGTATTTTCAGTATTATAAGTAAAATATTTTGCATCATTTTAAAATAACTATGTTAACTATTGCTATTAAAATTTTCATAAGCGAATTCATATCCCGAGTTATTTAGAAAATAAAATATTGATAAAATACAAAGTATCAGGAATTTTTCAATTCAAATTAAATTATACCTGAATTAAAAATGAAATATACAAACATGTACAGATTAGAATAAGGTAAATGTGAAATAATGAAAAGAATAGTTTTGTACAATAAATTCATGAACAACTAACTGCATTAATATACTAAATTCTTTGATTTTAATTTTTTATCATTTTCCATAAAAGTTTTATTTAGCGAAGAACTAAAGTAGAATACATATTCAACAATACGTTATTATGATTTTCTCGTAATATTTTAATTTAAAGCTAGCCTTCTCTAAATTAGGAGAGGATTTATCATTTTCAGCTTTAATGTTTCCTATTAAAAGTATAAGTTTAAATAGAAATATTTTAAAATTAGTAAAAATAGTTAGTGTAATGTAATAAGAATGAATGAATTAAGTATTGTGATTAGTAATAGAAAAATAAGGTTGTTACTGACTTGAATATTATTAATAGCTTATGATCATTTTTAATTTAAGTATGAGTAATTATTTTCTATTTTTATTAACTTTGAAATTAAAATTAATTTCTAAAAATTCATAGATAATAATATACTATTTGAGAATTCTAAAATAAAAATCTTTCATCATATCTTATATAATAGTTTTAAATATTCTTTGTAAGAAATTTAATTTAATAATTTGTAAAAGTAATCTTTAATATTATTCTTAAGTTATTCAATATTGAAATGATATAATTAAATAAATTAAAACTAAATTGAGAATATTTTTAGTTTTTGAGATAATATATATTTTAAACATTTATATAAGAAATAATCTAATAGTATTTGAGTATTTGTAAGAGAATAAATAAATGATATGAATGTATTCAAATTTATGAAATTATATTATTCTTGAAATAAATATTGCAAATATCATATTTTTTGAATATCTTTCAAATAGTCTATAATTTTACTCTGGTAATATAGTATTGAATATCAGGTTCTGAAATTATTTTAAGTATAACATTTAAATAAAATTTGTGTTTTGGACTACACCTCCAGAATATTGGTTATAGATTAAATACTGATAGGAAAAGGATATAAAAATAAAAGGTAAATTGGTATTTTAATTAGTAAAAATCCCAAGATATCCTTGATTTCGAATGTGAAAGTTCCTTTTTATAGAAGGGATTTGGATTTTATTAGCATAGTTGGCAAGATATGCTAAGTGATGACTTGACTTAGAAATTCAGAGGTGACTATATGGGAAAAAATGAGAGTTTGGGACAATTGTCATTGTATATATAATAAAATCCATATTTTAATAGTTGAGGTCTGAAAAAAATAAAACTCTAAGTATTACACTCCCTATTAATATTTAATTCCTGTTATTTTTACTAATTAACTAAAATAAAATACAGTTAGCACTTTTCAGATAATTTTTCGCTTTAGCTGCATCATATATCCATTCATTTTTATTTTAGAGAAATCTTAACTTAAAATTTTAAGTGCAACGAATCAAAACCCCAAAACCCCTTAGTGAGGTTTTTAAGTGCTTTGATTTGTAGGGTATAGTTGGGGTCTTATTGGGGTTAGTAGTTAAATGCAGGTTTTATATGAATTTAATGAATATTTAATGATTATTATTGTGCTTAACTCAAACAAATTTTATCTGCTTGTCTTTGTGATACCTCTTGAATCTCGCTGTCTTTAGTTGTTCTAGAATGTCATCAATGATTATCTTGGATATGCTGGAGCTTTTACTATGACCATCTCAGCTATCTTTTTAATTTATCGCAGATTTCTTCTTATTTTATATGTTTAGCTGCTAAACTTATTGATTATTTCTCGTGCTTTGTTCCAAAGTATGACATACTTTCCATATTGTTCTCTAATATGATAGCAGCAATTGCCTATACATCCCATTGAACTGAGGCATTAGTCCATTTCTCTCTAATTGGGAAGTATCCAGGAGTGCCAAGAATTTTTGCCAAAGTTACTATCTCTTATCTTAAGGCTCTATTGAAATCGATAACTACGACTTCTAAAGGGCAGATGTTAAGCATAATATTTTCTGGCTTCAAATCTCTATGAACATATCCAAGTTCATGCAATTCCTTGACACCCTTAATCATATCTGTAAGAATATCATTTAGGTCATCAGGATATCTATTGTGATATAGATAGTCTCTTAAAGTCATTTCAAATTTCTTGAGTCTTAGTGCGATGAAACCATAGCTTAATATAATACCATTTAGCTTAAGCAAGTTTTTGCAATCTCTTCTTTAAGCCTCTCTGAGAATCATATATTCGTTCGCAAACTCATTTTAATACTGCTCATTTTTTATTAGATAGCTGTAAGGGTTACCTTGTATGCATACTCATCAACTATTAGCTTTGCCTTGTTAGGTACACTTATGTGCAAGTAATTTTTAATGCAGCTATTAAGTTCAATTGCATTTAATGCAGGAATACTCATTGCTTTCGCTTGGAAGCATGCTAAAACAGTATGATCTGCAGGCTAGTTCATTGATTCAAAGCGGCACTGTCTCTTGAGCTTCTCTTGTAGGTCTCTTTAAGACTCAAGAATTTTTGATTTTCTTTTAGCAGGTACAAGTTATTAAGTCTCCTTATCTTAAATCAAGAATTCTCTAAGATGGTGTTTTTGCATATGCTTCTTAATCTTTGCTGAGTGAGTGTAAGACTTCATGCATGTTGTGCATTGTTACCTTCCATCCTTTTTGTCATGTTTGAAGTAGATCTTGGCCTTGCCAGAGTGTACCTCTTTAATGTGCCTCTTCAAGCTAGACTCAGTTGAGAAGAAGTTTTAGCAGTCTTCACATTAATGTTTTAATTTTTTCTATTGGTTGCTGTTCCTTATCTTCTTCAACCAATTCAACTTATGTTTAAACACCCATCTCAGCGCTCTACTTCTTGTTTTAAACTTAAATTTTAAAGACCTCAGATTCAAACTCTAGAGCTCTTAGCTCTGCCTCCTTTTCAATATAAATTACTTCTGGTTTCTTAGAGGAGCCAAAGTTGAGCATTGATTGACCTGATCCTAAAAGTGCCGCTCTACGATTTAAGTTGACCGCCATATTTAAATTCAAATTTAAATTTTAAATTTCTATTATAAAGCTCTTAAAACCTCTATAGCTATTTCTGGACTATATAGGAGTTGCAACAGCATTAATGATGGTTTGATCTAAGCTCTAAGACTTCATATTTATACATAGTTTATAACTATAAATTTTCTAATTTTATGCTCAATATTTTTAATTTT
>ARYC01003157.1:0-63216 GCA_000711775.1 Oxytricha trifallax | reverse complement strand
GCAGCAGTCAGACAGCAAGTCAGCCAGAGGTTTGGCACTTATGGCACCATTGCTAGGAATCTCTCAATCACCAAGGAATCCACCAAGAGACAGCAGTTCTCGATGAGCTTCGTGGCAGCAATCACTAAGGACCAGCTGGTCTCCAGCCAAGTCATTGAGGGAGCATTCGATGCCGTACTGTTCGAGAACTTCCTCTACCACACCCTGCGCCAGCTGCGCACTGACAAGGACCTAGGCCTGAAGAAGATCGTGCTGCTCATGGACAACGCAGTCATTCACAAGTACTCTGAAGTGTTGGAGACTGCGAGGAAGTTGAAGGTGACGGTGCTATTCAATGCCGAGTACTCACCCTGGCTCAACCCAATCGAGCAGCTGTTCTCATACATCAAGAGGCACCTCAGGCAGGAGCAGGCAGACAGCAAGTAAGTGTAGTTACCATAACCTCTTATAGGATTCACTTGGTTAAGATACTCTCCCAAATCCTAAAAGCCGTGACCAAGAGTGATGTCAACAAGCTCTGGGCCTTCAGCGTCAAGCAGTGGTGCCACCATTAGGCATGGGTTCGTATGAGTCAACCATCAATGACGATGAGTGGAGTCGCAGGTTCTCTGGCACCAGTCAAGACAAGCATGAATAGCAGTTGAACAGTTAAATTAATTGATTAAAACTTCCCTATTATAAATCACGCTTTTAAGTTTAAGTTTAAACTAATCAATCGCCAACCTACTCAAACCTCTCTCACCTCCGCGCATTGCAGAGGTCAAGTCCATCAATACACCAATGATGGTCCAACAGCTTGAGCTACCAATGATAACACCGATGGAACAAGGATGGAGCAATAGATTTTAGGATCTAGAAGATGAGAATGGATTGCTGGATGGCCTCAACTCAAGCCTATCGACGACGAATCGACATCAAGTGATCATGCCAGATCGACGCCAATTGACGGTGTCAAACGACCATGTAAATTATCGAATTCTTGCCAAACATCGAAATCAAGTGTTTGATTGTTGATGAAAAAATTGGGGTTTATATTAAGGTGCTGAAGACTATTATGATCAAAATTTTTAGTAAAATGCACGGCAACAACTTAATGCTTTTAGAGAATTGGTTATAATTATCAATTTAATTTATTTCTATAATTTCCTATTTTTACGTATTTTATCAATAATATGAATAATAGGCACTGAACAATTTAATAAATCAAATGAATATTAAATTTTTTTTATATTTAATTGAACTTATTTGTTCAATATAAAATTAGATATATAAAATATTGAGCATTTGACAATCAAAGTGCTAGTTTGTATTAAATGAATGCAAACTTGAATAAAATATGTGTATAAATTGATTTAAGTATATGTTGTATACTAAGTACCTAAAAATAATTAAAAAGGAAGTATAAATGATATTTAAAATTAATTGTTTTAAAGTCATAAATGCTTTAGCATTTGCATCTAGATTGAGATAAATAAAATATATTACATGGGAGGCTTAATTAATAAAAACTTTGACTTACTTATTTTGCCTAGATAAATAATATCATGTCTTATCCCTTGATAACTGCTTTTTATGATAATTTGAATGCCAAATCTTGTGATATAAAGCTAAGAAATGATCAATGGCAACATCCATAATTTCAATCATGAGTAAAAATTAACCATCCACTATTTAAAAAAATACTCTCAATGCATTTTATGGCATTTCTGTGCTTCCAATCAAGTACCAAATTTGCTTATTCCATTTAAGCGAATAAAAATTTCACATCCTCTATAGAAGACATGCAGCAGGAGTTGATGGCTATTTGTGGACATACTAATAGCTCAATAGTCCCCTGAAAGTAGAGACAGGTTCATATGTCAAGGAGTGATTACACTTATGAGCTTTCTAATTCCCACTTTACTTATTAGTCATTAGTGTTCTTATTCTATTCATTCTTCAAAGTTAGAATAAATATTGCAATTGCTCTTCCAATTATGAAGTTAAGAAATATTTGTAATCTTTTTGGTCCTTTATTGAGGTAAATGCTTTTGTGAAAATTCAACTATTTCATCTAGGAGTTTAATGAGCATGCCATTGAAATGTGTTAATATTTATTATATTAATTATTAATTATACATCACTTATTATAAATTATGATTATAGTAATACAAATTTATAAAATTTATAATCTTAATAATGTTGAGTACTTTTAAATAATTATGTTTAAACTATATTTAATTTTAATTTAATGAATATGTTAATACTTATTATTAAATGAACTATCAATTTCATAAAAGATTATTTCATTTTTATTTAGTTATTAATATCTTAATTTATTAATTCGATTTATTTGGCACTTATCTCGAAATTTTATTGATCTTGAGATGCATGCCATTTTAATATATTCAAAATTAACAATAAAAAAGCGTGTATAAATTCTTGATTATTATATTATTTCTGAAAATTTAAAATAAATTTTATTCATTTTTATGAGGACCACGAGGGCAGTGACTACGTAACCAAGTAACTGGTGAGTTAATGAGTGGTTGTCGGGTCTGCTCTACTTTGTCGTCATTCGACGAATTAACACTGAAATCATGCATTTTCAAGTGTTGTACACGTGGACACCTGAGTCATGGTCAAGGTTATGGTCTGCATGGTAAATGTCATTTACAGGAAGATCACGAATTCAGTAACTACGTGACCACGTTATTGGTGAGTTGAAAGTTGCTCGTCGTCACAGCTCTATTTTGATATATATATATATATATATATCCTTGGTTTAACACTGAAATCGTGAATTATGAAGTAATAGTCACTGTTGTCATTGCTATGGTACCCAATTCAGATAACCACGAGAGCTGTGACTAAATGACCACGTAATTGTTAAGATAAAATGTGGTCGAAGCAACTGCTAAATTTTTACGTTATCGACGAATTAACAATGAAATCAAGCATATTCAAGTTACGTTCACTGTGACCATGGTCACCATGGTCAAATTGACCCCAAGAGTGATGAAAATGTGACCACGTAAATGGTGAGAAGATGGTTTGTAGTGGTTACTTCTCTTTTTTGATTGAAATTTTAATTAATTCTGAAATCAAGAATATTCAAAAATTGGTCACGCTGACACTGTTGTCATGATCACAATTACACTAAGGTCAGTTACAAAATTGCAACGTAACTAGTGAGTTAAAAGGCGGTCGTAGTCACTGCTCTTTTTTGAAGTCATTCGATGAACTAGCACTTTTATTATATATTTTCAAGGGATGGTCATGTGGAGAATGATGTATTGCTTATTTTAATCGAGTCACGATAACCACGAATACAGTGGACACGTGATCAAATAAATGGTGAGTGAGTGGTTGTAAGTAGTGATTGCTCAATTTAACAAAGTTAGACGAATTACCACGGAAATCATACAATTTCAAGTGATGGTCATGTTGTCTAAATGCCCGTGATCATCGTGACCATGATCACGGTCATTGCCATAAGAACCACGAGGGCAGTACCACGAACTAATGCGTTGAGGGGTGGTTGTCGTCATTGCACATTTTGACGTCATTTTTGAATTAACACTCAATTGATAAATTTTCAATTTGTGTTCATGTGTTCATCCTGGTCAGGTTAATGGTCACAGTCTTGTTCATGGGGATCAGGATGGTAGTGACTAAGTGACTACATACCAGGTGAATTGATGGTTGATAGTGGTCACTACTCTTTTTTACATCATTCAACGAATTATAAAGGAAATCGTTCATACTCAAGTAATGGTCTAGTTGTTACAGTGGTCATATTCACCATGGTTCAATGATACTTAGGGCGATGAAAAAATGACTACGTAAATGGTGAATTGATGGTCGGTAGTGGTTGCTGAGATTTTTGACAACATTTTTAATTAGTTCTGAAATTATACAAAGTTCTGAAATTATACAATTTCACGTGATTAGTTCGTGGTCACCGCGGTCATGGTCATGGTAATCAAAACCCCAAAACCCCTTAATGAGGTTTATAAGTGCTTTGATTTGTAGGGAATTGAGGTGGGATAATATTATGTGAAATTTATAGTAAATGTATTTAATTTAATCACTCAAAATGCACCTTAGGATCATGTGGGAGAGGTCTGAAGTTTATCTTACTTAACCACAACTCTATCTACTCTATTGATATGTCTGATCTTGAGTTTGGTTTAATTATTATTTACTCTGCTATTTGTTTTATTGATTGAGATACTCTTGTTTTGTCAATAAATTGCTTTATTCTTTGTTTAGCGTCCTTTTCGCATCTTGTAGAGTAGTATTCATTGCGAGGCATATCGCACTCTATTATTATTGCTGCTAAAGCCCACACATCCCACTAAAAGTCTCATCTCTCCATCCTCTCTTTCTGGATAGTACCCTTGCGTTCCCATTACAGTTCCAAGCCTTGATACTTCCACTCTTTAAGCTCTGTTGAAATCGATTATTGTACTCTTACAGGTGAGAAGTTTATCATTATATTTTCTGGCTTCAAATCTCTGTGAACAAACCCTAACTTGTGAAGCTCTTTAATACCTTTTATACGGTCTGAGTTGCTATTTATCCAAGTTACTTATGATTCCTTTGATCTGTTATGAAATCTCTTAGGGTCATTTCATAGAGTAGAAGTCTGAAAGCAACATGATCCTTGGCAAGAAGAACAGCATCTAGCATGATTATTAACTACACTCTTTAAACTTTGCTTGAGTGAGTACTTGATACTCATTTGTAAACTCCATCTAATATTTATCATCACTTAAGAGATAGTTGAAGGGATACACCTTGTATGCATATTGATGATCATTGATAACTTTTTTATCAAAGGAGTCTTCTAATATAAGGTAGTTTTAAAGAGAATTATCTAGGTCAATTTAAGCAAGAACCGGTATTTTCTTGTATTGTATATTGATCATAATTTTTGTTATTTCAGAGGTCAGTTGGTTGCGTGCCTTCCTAACGTACTCTAACTCTCTTGCTTATTCAGGCACTACGAATATTCCCTCGCTTTTCTTTTGTTGAATAGCTTCAGCTCAACTTCATGATTATCAACTTCTATATCTTTCTTGTGAGCTTTTAATAGATGCCTCTTCAAGTCTCTTGTATGAGTGTATTGCTTATGGCACTCAAAGCAGTCATACTTTCCATCTATTTTATCATGCTTTAAGTATACAATGGCCTTGGCTTCTCTATGCTCTTTCTTTTGTCTGTACCAGCTTAATTTATGAGCAAAATCTCTCTCACACAGCTCACAAAAATAGACTTCAGCTTCTTCAGTTTGTATAGGAATTTCATTAATACCTTTCTAAACCTCTCTGTCTCCCAGACACTTGTTTGCCATTTATTTTCTATTATTAATTTCTATTTTTAATAACAGAGACCTCAAATGATAGCTCTGGTAGTTCTTTATGAGAGTTCATCTCACAGCTATTACACCTTTTATTGCTGCCAAAGGTAAGTCTCATTTAGTTTGATGGAAGTGCTGTTGTTTTTCTTAAAATGTTAGCGCTCATATTTAAATTTGAATTTAAAATTATAAAAACTGCTTCTATAACTGAGATCTTATATGAGAGCTTTCCAAGCCTACAAGTTTCAAGGGAAGTTTTAAGAGTATTATAAAAGATATGTGAGTGCTTAGAGACGAACCAGCTCTAAATACAGGTGAGAAAATAACCATTTTAACTTTCAATAATAAGTTGATTATAGCACGTACCAATTTAGGAGGTGCTCCTAATTAAGTACGTACTGTTTTAGGAGGTATTTTGTCATTTTATGATTAAAATTAGGGTGCTCCTAATTAAGTACTAGCATTAATTAAAGCTCCTAATTAAGTACTAGCATTTTAGGAGCTGCTCCTCATTAAGTACGTACTAATTTAAATTTAAAAATATGGAACTATAACAGTAGAAATTGATATCAATCACTCAAGTTTGAAACCAGTTCTCAAAACTTTCTCAATATCCTTCTTAGAGGTTGACCTCCTATAGGATGCCCATATTTAATAGTAAGTTTACAGAAGTATATAATTGAAATCAATAAACTTAAATTTGAATTCATTTCTTAGATCTGTAAACAAGATGGAGTCAATAAATGATGCAATGAAAAGAGTGCAAGCACAAGAATTGATTCAAAGATTTAGAAGCAAGGAGGATTTGCATCGCTACCTGGTGCAGCAAGGTAATAAACTTATAGTTGCTAATCTTTTTTATGTAGTTGGCTTGTTCCTGCCAACGATGGAAGATACTAAAATTTCATTTTTAAGAGCGATACTCTGCGAAGAAAGAAAGCATTGAAAACTTAAGATGTAAAGTTTGCAGAGATTCCAAACTATCCAGAAATCTCAGTGACTAACTTATATGATGATGCTATGAACGACCCAGAGGTTTCGCTGTACTTGCCTACTAAGAAACAATTGTCAAATAAACTGCCTGAAAGAAACTATTTCTTTGGCATACTTGCAACAATTAAAGGTGATTACTTGAAAGAAAATTATTCAAGAATCTCATAAGAAAAGGTACAGCATCTCTTCAGAAGATAAGGACAAACAAGGGATCAAGATAAGTGAGAGCTGCTGGCTATCAGAGCTGCAGAAGCACCCTTATATTTCAAGTAAGATTTTTAGCTTAACTCTTTAGAAAAATATGGTACAGGCATCTTCTTGATGAAGGAATAGAGCAAAGCTTCACAGAGAGCGAAAGTCGCAGACAAAGTATGAAGTTAGCAAGAGACTTTATTCAAATATTTAGCCTCCAGAGTCAATGAACATAGATGCAGAGCTGGCAGCAAGAGAAGAAACTTAGGAGGAGGGAAGCAAGAAATAGAAGAAAAGAAAGAGAAGCCAGCTCCCTCTAAAGAATTTTAAATGTGACTTATATATTCATTATCTTAAATACAAAACTTATTTATATACATTCACTCTCCCTTCTTTAGCACACTTTTAAGCCAACTAATTATCTACTCACTTCGCTGAGCTTTTAATAAAATCGACTGTATCAATAGGTAGGTCATGCATCAGGTGGTATAGCAGCAGTTTCTTATAATGACCTTTTAGTATACCCCAGTAGAATTCAATTCCATTAAACTATGGACTGTAAGGTACGTTGAACACTGGCGTTATTCTAAGTTGTTCATAACTCTTCCTTGTATCTTTTGTCTTATGAACTGAAAGATTATCAACAAACAGTATAATCTCTTATTCAGGGTACTTCTCTCTCAGCTGCTCTAAGAACTTAATATACTGCTCTGTCTTAATAGAGCGAGGATGAATAACATAAGTTTCTAAACCAGCATCCTCGCTAATACCTCCAAGAATTGCCATTGTTTATACCTTGACTTTCTAGTCATATACTTCTATATTACTATGCCTCTTATACCAAGACTTCTAGATGAAAGTGTTGAAGGTAAACACAGCCTCGTCAGCATGAATAAACTTAATATTATTCTATTAGGCTCTCTGCATTTAATTATAAATATAATTTAAGTTGTTGTTGTAAAATGGCAGAGTGAAATCAATTACTCTCTTGATACGATTTACACCTTTATAAGATATACCGTTTCGTTTATAAATGTTTGCAACAGATTATGCAGAGATCTTCAACTCAGGGAACTGGCGGTGAAACATAATAGCTCGTTAGTCGAGAGAGAAGTGAGCCCAATACTTCAAAGTTTTTTCATTAATAAGATAGTCAATATGCTTCTATAGAAACTTTGACTTCCTCTTAGGCTAAGAATTCAGCTATTGTTGCTTTAATTACACAGCTTTCAAGCAGTGAGAGCGAACAGTTGATGGACTACGCTTTAAGAGCAGTGCAATAGACTTATAGTTCAGTACTGGTTTGACTTATTCACTATACATATCACATCCATAACGCAGTTTAAACACTAAATCTATATACTCTTCATCATAAATAGACCCCAAAAGCTTGCTATTTTTGTCTCGCATTTAATTAATAACCCCAACCCCTAACAAATTCCCTACAAATCAAAGCACTTATAAACCTCATTAAGGGGTTTTGGGGTTTTGAATCATCACCATGGTCAGAGGTCCACGGTGCAGTTAATACGTGGCAACATAACTGGTGAATTAAAGGGTAGTCGAGGCCACTGCTCTATTTCGACGTCATTAGACGAATTAAGATTGAAATCAATCATACTCTATTATGGTCTCTGGTCGCCAAGGTAAGGGTCACTAGGACTCAAAGGGTAGAAATTAAATGACTATGTAATTGGTGAGTTGATGGATGGTCGTGGTCACTGCTATTTTTTTACAACATTATAGAATTAATTCTGAAATGATACAATTTCAAGTAATTTCCACGTTGTCACAATGTTCATAATCTTGTTAACTGTAGCCTAACTGTAGCCTTGGTAACGGTCATGTTCATGAGGACACGAGGTCACTGACAATCAAAACCCCAAAACTCCTTTGTGAGGTTTATAAGTGCTTTGATTTGTAGGGTATAGTTGGGGTCTTATTGGGGTTAGTAGAGAAATTTGGTCAAATTGCAAAATGAGAATAGAAATTAGCGAAATTTAGGGTCTATTTATTATAAAAACTCACTACAAGAAACTGCTGCTGTATCACCTAATGCATGACTTGCTTATAGATACAGTAGACTTGATTCAGAGTAACTGCAAAAGAGCGAGCATCGATAAGACAACAGTTTGTGTGAGAGAAGGAAGAATGAATGCTTATAAATAGGTTTTAGATTTAAATGAATGAATAAGTTGACATATTAAATTAACTCAGAAAGGAATTAGGCTTGTCTTTCTTCTCCTCTTCTTATGGCTTGCTCAAGCTCATATTTCTTGTCTTAGTGCCAGCTTCTGAATCTATATTCTATAAGATTTTAATTATAACCATTTTTTATAAATAATTCTTAATATACTAATAACTATACTTATTAACTTAAACTCTAAATATATCTTTAAATTAATTCTTTATCTTTTTTGTTTTAAAGTTTTCATATACATAAAGATGGATTAGCATCGGCAAAATGTTAACGAGACTACATATTGCCGCAAATCATTAATAGACAATAATTAATAGCATTAATACATCCTTGTAAAAACAAAAAAATGTATCATCTATATATTGGGGTTATGAGTATAAGTTATATAACAGCATATTCTGATAAGAATGAAACAGCTTCCTGATAGAAGACGTTAACTATCCTGGATATGAAATGGTTTCAATAAAAATCATATTGATTCATTTCATCTGGCTTTTAAACTCTTTATAAAGTCTTTTGCTCACTTCATGAATAGTCTATGACTTTCTCTCTCTGTTAACCTTCTTATTCTCTTTCATTAGGAATATACCAGTTCCAGGTTTCCCTACAAAGTTATGAATAAAAGCTTACTAGAGAGGTAAGGATGCTTCTTTAGCTCTTCAAGCCAAGCTTCGCTTATAAGTATGCCTTGCTTCTTTTGAATCTTCATGAGAAATAGTGTACCGTTTCTTGTGAGCTTCTTCAATGATCTCTCTGAGATAACTCTCTCAAAAAGTGCCAAGAACACCAAAGAAGAAGCTCCTTTCTGGAAGTTTGTTAGAGAGTTGTTTCTTGGTTGAAAGATAAAATACCAACTCTTCATCTTCCATCGCATCCTCGTAGAGATTAGTGACTGAAATCTTTTGGTATTTCTATCAAATTAATTTCATTGTTTTTGAAGGCTTTCTTCTCATCACAAAGTATCGCTTTTAAGAATGAAATTTTGATACCTTCCATCGTTGGAAGGAATAAACCCACTATAGTATATGATTAAGTATATGTCACATGCTTACCATGCTAAGTGAGGTATCGATAGAGATCTTCCTTGCTTCTAAATCTTGAGATCATTTCTTAAGCTTCAACCCTCTTCATTGCAGTACTTATAGATTCCATCCTTGTTCCTTCTCTTGTTATTGAATTTCAAATTATAATATTTATAGTTCTGGATCCTACTTTTTAAAATCTTAGTATTAAATATGGGCATCTTTTAGGAGGTCAACCTGGTAAGGATACGTGGAGAAAGTTGGCAGAAGCTGTAACAAACTTCAGAGATTGATCTCCATTTTTATCAATTTAGTTCCATTAAATTAGTACTAAATTTGTTTAAATTTAATTAGTACTGGTACTAAATCCGTTTAATTTTAATTGGTACCAATTTAATAGTACCAAAACTTAATTAGTACCTAGTTTTAAACTAATGAGGTTTTAATGGAAAAGTTCCAAAATGGTTTAAAACCTAATTGGTACCAGTGCCAACCTGAATTTATTCTTAGTTGGTTCCAAAATTAAAAATATTTAGCATGAAATTAGAAAATTTATATTTATAAACTAAGTATAAATATGAAATCTAACGCCTCTAAATCAACCATTAGTGCTGCAGTGCCAACTCCAATGCATAATTGCTATAACTTGAGAGGTTATTAGAGCTTTATAATAGAAATTTAAATTTGAATTTAAACATGGCGGCTAACTTAAATCGCAAAGAGTCTCATGGAAGTGGATAATCTTAGCGTAACTTTGGCTAAACTAAGAAGCCAGAGATCATCTACATTGAAAAGGAGCCATAACTTAAAGCTCTTGAGTTTGAATCAGAGGTGTTTGTTCTAGAAATAAATATCAGGAAGCAGAGAGCAGAGATGGGTATTTATACACTAATCAAAGATGTTGAGGAGTTAATAGAACAGCTATCAGTAGAAAAGATTAAAGCATTTTAATGTGATGAATGCTAAAATTTCTTCTCAGCTGATTCAAGCTTGAAGTGGCACATCAAAGAAATACACTCTAGTAGAGCAAAGATCTATTTCAAGCATGATATAGTCGATGGCAGGTATTAATGCACAATTTGTAGGAAGTCCTCTCCCCATACAGCAAAAGTGAAGAAACAAATGCAAAAGCATCACTTAAGCGAGTTCTTGATTCAAGATAAAGAAACTTAGAAGTTTATTCCTGCCAAGAGAAAGTCAAATGCTATTGAGTCATAAAGAGATAAACAGGAGAACTCAAGAGATAGAAGCTGCATGAATTAATGAATCAACCGTAAGGCAAAACTATATTAGCATGCTTCTAAGCCAAAGCTCTGAACATACCTGCATTAAATGCAATTGATATTAGTAGTTGCATTGATAACTATTTGAAAATTAGCGTTCCTGCAAAACCAAAACTAATTGTAATTGATGACTATGCATACAAGGTGTATCCTTACAAATATCTACTAAAGAATGAGGAGTACCAGAATGAGTTTACTAACGAATACATGATTATTAGAAAGGCTTATTGAAGAGAATGCAAGAACTCGCTTAAGCTAAATGGTCTTATTTTAAGCTACTGTTATATTGCATTAAGGCTTAAAATATATGAAATGACTTTGAGAGATTATCTAAATCATAACAGATACCCAAGTTATTTGAATCATATACTATCAGATATGATATAGATAACAAAGGAGTTGCATGAACTTGGATATATTCATAGAGATTTGAAGCCTGAGAATGTAATGATAAACCTCTGCCCTTTAAAAGTAGTTATTATATATTTCAATAGAGCATTAAGGCAAGAGATTGTAACCATAGCAAAGGTTCTTGGGACACCTGGATACTTCCCAATCAGAGAGAAATGGACTAATGGCTCTGTTTAGTGGTTTGTATGGGCAATTGGAGCAATTATATTAAAGAGTGATATGGAAAGTATGGCTAACTTTAGTACAAAGTTTGACAAATAATCAATTAGTTAAGCTTAGAAGCATATCAAGTAAGAAATTGTATGCATATAAATAAAAAAGATAGTAGAGATTATAATAATCAGTGCTCCTCCTATCCATGAGAAACATTGAATGACATACTTGTGGCACTTAAGAAAGCAAGATTCCTGATATGTAACAAAGCAAGCAAATAAAATTCGTTTGAATTAAATCACCTAATATTCATTAGATCTACATTATATTCACATAAAACCTGCGTTTTCTCTACAAACCCCAATAAGACCCCAACTATACCCTACAAATCAAAGCACTTATAAACCTCACTAAGGGTTTGTGGGGTTTTGAATGTAATTGTTGATTTGAGAGTAGGTCGTTTTATCTTAGTCAGAAATTGATCTAATAATTGAGTGTGTTAGTCCTCTTTCTTAGCATTCTTAATTCATAAATACGACTAATTTTTATTGAGATTCTCTTTTAATTAACGATCAACATTACCAAATAAACTTAAGAAAGTAGTATTAAGTGATTCATTGTTAGAATCATTAGTTGAATTAAGATGTAAATTTATTTTAAAGAATTATATTACTAAAGATATTCTTTAAAATAATCAACTTGACTTGTAATTTTAAAATAACTAAACATTAATATAGTTCTGCAATCCTATTTATTAAAAAGTTTTAGCTTTGAGTTTTAATATTTATAATTTTACAAAATAACCTGATATGAGTAACAAGAATAATATTATTGTTTCTTCTTGAAATATAGATTATATATGAGAATGAAAAATCTAAAATGCTTTTGACATTTTTTATTTTTTAAATTACTTTTTTGAGTTTAATGAGTCTATTTGATAAAACCCCATTAGTCATTTAAGAAAAAGATTAGGAGATAAGAACATTTATTTTAAAATATAATTATAATTGGATGAAATTATAAATAATTAGGCAAAAAAACAAATATAAGAACCCTGATTGGTTTATTCTATAGAGACAATTATTTGAGCCAATGGTTTTAATAATTAGCCAAAACTTTAATAATTTGCGCCAATTATAATGATATTTTAATTTAATTGTTATTGTCTCCTAATTGTTCTTCTCATTAGACTAATGAGGTTTAAAATTAGATTATACTAATGAACCAGAAAATCTATATTTTTTACAACAATATTTAAAGTTTTAAAACATAATGAAACTTATTTATCAAGTTCTACTTGTCATGATAATGCATTAATGTTCTGTTTTATTTTGTCATTTGTGAAAACTAATAAAATATATTAATAATTATAACTAACCTTTTTGGCTGGGTAATTTCCATAAGACAAAAGACGATGAATTTTTAACAACAAATTTAGCGCATATGTATTAAAGATGGTTTATGATCTTTATAATCCTTTCACTATAAAATTATAAAATATGCCAACATTTTTTTTATAATTTACTTAATTAAGTTAAAGCTAGTCTATTCTCAAAATGCAA
The DNA here is from genome assembly GCA_000711775.1 of Oxytricha trifallax. Lineage (NCBI taxonomy): Eukaryota > Ciliophora > Spirotrichea > Sporadotrichida > Oxytrichidae > Oxytricha > Oxytricha trifallax. The sequence continues at coordinate 50,056 of ARYC01003157.1, read as the reverse complement.
ATATACTATAATATCTGCTATCTTTTTTATTTTCTTTATAAAAACGATATTGAAAAGTTGTAAAGATGCTTTAATATAATAAATTTTACGCTTGACTTAGTTTATTCTACACTGAGGAACATCTTATAACCTTAAATATATCGAAAAAAACTTTGTTCACATTGTTGCCTAAAGTTTTAGTGAAATAATCATAAATGGTTATTTATAAATTAAATAAACAATAGTTTTAAACCATAAAGGTGGACTATATAATGCTCATAGTTTTTAATTTCTATAAGTGATCTTCTGTAGAGCTTCTTAAATATTTAAAAGAATTTATCTATGTCTCTTTTAATTTATGAATAAAGTTATAAATATTTTTGAAATTACGATAATACAATTTGAATATATTTAAAAAAAAGGAAAGAACAATTTAAAAAGTTTCATTATGGTTGTATTCTCCATAATACTTTATATCACTATTTTAAATATTTTTACTGCATCAATGATCAACTACTTTTCAACTTAAGGTAGCCATTATGCCTACTTGGTTAAGATACTTTTAATTGTGTATAAAATTTCTATTCGATTTGGCCGAATAAAATATCAATAAAGATATAAATAATTTTCTTATAATCATTATTTTATTTGAAGTTATTAGTGCTTAATTATAATTATAAACTTCAACGAAATAAAAAAACTTTCAATAAATCAATATGAAATGATTTACGATAAAATGAAAATTAATAGACTTTACATATTCAATTGAACTCTAATAATAGTTTTCTAAATAAAAAAAGCACCAATAAAATTAAATAATTATTCAATATAATACTAGAGATTGAATAAAAATATAAAATATTATAGATCTATGTAAAGCATTTTGAAATATTGTTAATATTTAATTTGGAGTGTTTTATTAAATATCATGATTAAAGTCGTATATAAAAGCTATAAAAATATTATTTAAAAGAAAGTAGTGTAAATTGATTTTAATAGAAACCTATTTTATCAATTAATGTTCAAAAAAGTTTTTTTAAGTAATTTCTAACTACAATTATGTGTAGAACTTTAAAAATAACAAATAATATAAGATGATTTTAAACCAATTTATCACCATAAATTTATTAACTAAGTGAAAGGTATTTTATTAATTTTATTAGTATTATTATAATGATGTCTAAGGACTACAATATTTCTAAAATACTAATAATTACCATTAATAACAAGACATATCTGATTATTCTTTTAAACATTGAAACTTAAATAGCATGAATTACATTCATATAACTTTTTTTATTGTAAACATTCAATATAAAGTAACAATTTATACAACATTTATAACATATAAATCTGTAAATAATCCCACCCTTTCCAAATAAAATGCTGAGTATAAGCAAATGAGCATTTTTATTGGACATCACCTTTGGCTATTTTTGTCCTTTCAAGGGTTCGAATGTGATGATCTAAAATTCGTGGAATTCATGTGAGTAGAGCAAATAAACTACTGATAGTATACTGAGGAATATATTTTTATATTATAACTTCAGGTATCAACTAATAATCAAGTTATATTAGGTTTTATTATATAAATGACTTTTTAATTTTAAATATAATCCTTCATTTAATTAAGAAATGTGTTTTTAAATGCAAAAGCAAAGAAATCTTATTTTAATTGTTTTAAAAAGATATAAAAATAAAGAACAATAGCCAGATTTGGATGAATAATTGTCGATATTGGATAAAGTTTATATGATATTATAATATAAGAAATAGTATTAAATAAAATAGAAAGTATAAAACCTACATCTATCTAGCAGTTTTTAAATTAATGAAAGCATTAAATATTATGAAACTTTATAAGTAGAAAAAAATAAAAAATTTTAAGTGGGAACTGGCAATCACATACACTGAAGTATTATCTAAAAAAAATAGACTAAATAAGTTTTCATTTTTCAACTAAAAATTAAAAAAGATAAATAGATATTAAGGAATAAAAGGTATCAAAAAATAAAAATTTATAGTTTTTATAAACATTAATTTAAATGATGATAATATGAGATAATATTATTTAATTGACACAATCATCTCATAAAATAATATTTGAAGTAGTGATCTCTAGTGATTAAACAATATATACCAAGGTTAATTATATAAAAAATGAATACCATTTTATTTATAAGAATTGATAATTATCATAAATAATAATTAAGAAATTTATATAGTATCTGCGAGTTTACTTTATGTAATAATTTGATTTAATGCCTAATTCAAATGCTAAGACACTCATATATTAGAAAAGTTATAATAGTTCAGTTCTTAAAGTTCACTTTCAAGGTCTGCTTTTGATTCCAGTAAGTAATAATCCCTTGAAATTAAATTACAGCAAATTTGAGTAGAATGATTAATAGCAATGTGTATTTATCATATATGTTTCTTATTTTGTTTTTTTCACATTGGGTTTAGTCTAACAAGGAATTAAAATTAACGTGCTTATTTATCACCTAATTTAAAATTAAAAAAAAGCTAAGGGACTTTTTAATTTTGATCTAGCTTGATCTTGATATATTGGTGCTTAAAATACAGGGGACAAATATGATTTACTGAGAGAAAAGCTTATTTTATTAGCTGTATTAATTTTCCATCTTCATTTGACTATTTTTCTATGTACAGGATTTTTGGGATTATCCAAAGTAAAAAAAATATTGGGTACCATACCAAAAGAAATGTGTGAATATAGAAAACTTTAGTGGAGACATTTATTAAATTATTTTTGCATAGGTCTAAAGTGAGGCTTGCCTATTTCCGATGAAACCACTTGTCATTATAATTCATTTTATTTCCATTGTACTATTTAAAACATTACCCAATAATTTTAAACATTTAAATTACATTTTAAAATATTTTTTTATTATTTTAAAGTATGGTGACTCCCTGAAAACTCTAATACTCAAGCATTGCAAACAATAAATTTATTTGTTAGAAATTTTAAATATTTTGCTAATTATAAGAAATAATACAGTTATATGCATTAATCAATTTTATAATATTTTTCACTAAACATTTTTTAAAATTTTTTTTATTTTAAAAATGTAAAGCAATTTGACCAAGAATATTTGATTGCATTACATTTTCAATATAGTTCTTTTTCATTATATAAGCCTTATTAAACTATATTTTGTAATTATTTATAATTTATTTTCTCTTAATTTACAAAAATAACTAAGTAAATGAACTATCTTTTTATCATAATCGTTTATTCAGTTAAACTTTATATTTTATATAATTATTCAATTATGTTTCGCTTTATTTTAATAAGCTTTATTTTAAAATTTAGTCTTTAATTATATCTCCTTAATGATTCTATAATTGGATATATAATAAGAAATTAATTTTAGTCAAAACTTCTTGATTAAATTAACTATTATTTTTTCCTTTAACTACTTTAGTAATTTATTAGCAATGATTAAATTTTTGAATCTAACTACATTATTTTGTAAATTTTAATGATCCATGTTTAATTATAGCTTTATTTAATAGCGATTTCAAATATATTAATAAATCCTACTAATAATTTATTCATTTAGAAACAATGAAATGTACTTAATAACTTTATAGTTGATCATTAATGGTTTATTATCTTTTATTCATATATACAGTCACCTATTTCTTACAATTTTTTATTTGCTTTTTTTAAATGAAAATTTACGTTCATTAATTGCATAAGTTTTCATGTTCTTGTCTGCTCTAATTTTCATTGCTTTTAATAATATTTTACAAATAAAAGGAAGTCGACGAACCTTAATTTTCATTTTTACATTAACTGAAAATATTTTCAATCTCCTATACAAAGATTGATATAGACTTTCTTTAATTTATATTAAAAATTTCATACTTAAACTATCTATAAGCTAACTTATCAGCTCAATTTTTTCTTACAGAGATTTCAAAGTTTTTATTAGACTTTATAATGTTTATAGAGGAAGAAATTTGCTATATTATTTATTAAGGTTTAAGTATCAAATATGAAAGCTAAGGTAATAATAATAAAATATTTAATATTTATAAAAGAAATTTTATCATTATAGTATTAATGATTTTAACATTTAATTTGAACTCTAAACGGTACTATAATTTAAGGAATAATAAAATTTAAATTAAAGAAAAAATCTGATTAAAAATTTTGAAAACAAATGACCAGGAGATATAATTCAAACGATTTTAATATAATTAATAATTCTATAGAACACTTAGTGACATTCTAAAATTTAAGGAAGACAATAAATTAAAATAATTGTTCATCACTCAGCATTTATCAAAAATCTTTTATTAGGAGTATTACTCAAATCAATATGTCACATATGTAAGCTATTTATTCTTTATGAAAACATATAAACCAATGAAAAAGAATATTAAATATTAAGGAATCTCAAATATATAAAATAAGATAAATATTTATTGTATTCAAAAACAAGTACACCATCATCCTTTATACGTTGATTTTTATACCATATATATATATATAAAATTATATTTAATTATATTTTTATCATAGTTACATTTGTATAAATACTTATATTAAGCCGTAAAGTTTTGGTAAAAAGTAATTTAATTTAGAGATATTTCGTATTTATTTTTAATCTTGTAATAGAATCTTGACTTTTATAAAATACTTTCATTCTTAAAACAAATTTTTTATATAGTATAAAAGCTAAAAATATTAATAAAGCCCTTTGTTATAAAAAAATGGTGAAAGTCCAGCAACTAGAAGAGGCTTATATTAATAATAAAAGAGTGAAGATAATTATGTTGATCTTCACACCAGAGTTATTGACGTAAATAGCACCAAGCAAGATGGAATTTAGCGGGAATTGATGGCTAACTTCAGATTACCTTCGAACATAACTCTATCGCACTGTTGGGATATTGACTGTAATTGATGACAATACACGAGATGAAATTTGACAAAGATTACTCGAGCTAACAAGAAGAAATACAAAAAGTAATTTTGCCCAATAGCATTCAGCTTAAATTCTTTAGAATATTTGTAACCAGGTTTAAAAATAGACATTTTAAAAATAGTTAATGGATCCGATGCGATGAAATTCCCGTGAACAAATTCTGCCGGAGTAATAAAGTAGGTAGGGTTAGGATGTTTTCAATATTCTTACTTAGCTATTTAAACAAGACACTATGGCAGGTGTAATTAGTTACTATGGGAGCTACAAATAGTAACACTAGGTACTGCAATCAGTATCTCAAGACTCGAAGTTTTCTTCCCACATGCTGTAATTAGTCACACAGACATCGTAACTAGTTAAACTGCGGGAGAATCTATTTAAACTAGAAGAAGTATCAGATATATTAATTTCCTACTGTGCTTTACATGGTGGATCCCAGGAATACCTCTTGCCAAATCCACTTAGTCATTCTGAGCTAGTTACTCACGGGAATATCAGTAATTCATGGCGAACAATGCTACTTTCTTTGGAAACATGTATTATTAGTAATTGGAACTTCTGCATCCAAAAGGATCTAGATTAAATTCTTTAGTACAGAAATTAACTCACTTTACAACATCTAGGTTTCTCAAGTTACTATTAATTTTGCTAGCTCTGCTTATTACAACAATCGCAAGATAATTCCCTAAAGCTGCGATATTATAATGAAAAAACCCACCTTGAATCGAGGTGCATATTGTAATACGATGCATTGTAGGCCAAGACTGCGAATGACGGTGATACAGCTTTCGAAAATTAAGAAAAGTATCGCAGCATGATATATCTCCAAAGCTATGCAAGCTATAGATATAGTTATAATTCAACTCATTGTACGGCTTTGTATAATTATAATTATTGGTTTAATATTATATTAAAACTTGTTTTAATTATGAATGTATTATAATATCATATATAAGACTCATAATTTCATATTATAATACAAAGCTATATACTAATTAAACAACTGAATGATTTTTTTCATTTTCTCTTTTATAATTTTATATTAATATAAACAAGAGCCAATTAATGTTATATGATGAAATTAATTTTAATAATTAAGTATGAACAAAGTTATATTATACATTTTATTAAGTTATCCAAAAGTAAAATAAATTTTAATTTTTTTACCCAATTTTAGAAAATTCTAAAATTGTTAATACAAATTATTTTAGAAAAAAATAAGCATGAAAACATTTTGAATATTTATTTCAGCAACTCATCTAATAATTAAATTTCGATATTTCAAACACTAAAATGAGATCCTTCAAAATGTAACAAATACATCTATTCTAAATTACTGATAAATTAAACAATTATGTCTTAATATATTATTGAAGTTACAGCCAAATAAGCTTAGGATTGAGAAAAATTTGAAGGTTAGGTAGGATAAACTTAACTATATCAATAATTTAATTAAAAAGTGGACATCCCTTAAATAAAATTTAGCTGCTAAATAAATTCCTAAATTTCATCTTGATAGTTAAAGGTTAAGTTAAAAAGAAAATTGGACAAGCTAACTTCAAAAATTTATTTTGTAGCCATTACAAGCTTAAAGTATGAATGGATACATGTTCATGCTTAAATATACACAATCAATAAGAACCATTACTTATTCTATTTTTCCTATAATTTATAATTTAATTTAATCTAATATATTTAAACTTTGTGATTACACAGATTCAATCTATAAAACTACTATTATTTATATAAAATCTATATTTATTTTGTATTAGCGTCGGCAAATTTTTAAATTTGCCGATATAAACTGGTGATTATTGAATTATTTAATTTAATTCATGAATTAATACATTAATTAAAATACAATTCATTATTCAAAAATCACATTTTTATTTGTAAATCCTTTTAGAATTAAACTTTTCTTTAAAGAATTATAATAGCACCCTTTAGACATTTATAATAACTATTTGACGGAAGTTTTGTCTGAGTTGTATTCTTTTTTTAGTTTCAAAATTCTTTTTTTTAGATTATATAGATCCTTAAGGATTTCATATAATAAAAAGGGTTTTTTAATCCTAAACTTACCTTAAACTGATTGATTAATATTTGATTTTTTTATTTAAAATAATGATATCGTCAAAATGCGTCGGCAAATTTAAAATTTGCCTAGGACAAGATTAATAGACTTTATATATAAAAAAAAGGATAAATTAATCATTAAAGGACTTGAACAAGATTGAATTCAATATTATATAATTTAATTAAATTATATAAATAAATAAAAATGCCGATGATATGGCTTTTTTTGAATGTACTCTATAATTTCTAAGAAATCGCTCTAAACAGACAAAAATTCTAATGAAGCCTAATGATATGATTTGGATAAATCTCCCTTTTTTCCACGACTTAGTTTAAGGTTATTAATGGCATAAAGAAATTAAATAAGGATCTTAAATTAACTACAATTTATTGATGATACTAATAACTTGCTATTTGTAACTTTTCCTTGACATTTTGAGCACTTTTCCACACAACCATTAAAGAGGATGGTTTCACCATAATGAATAATGCTCTCAAGAAACCAAAAATAGATGACCAAATAAATATTTCAATTATTAATGATTTTTTTGATGTCGCCTAATCAATCTAACAATTGGCAAAAATTTTAAATATTCGTCGAATATAGTAAATTGCTCTGATTGTTTATGAAATATAAATATCTTTATCAGAAATTATTAGCCTATATTATTTTATGTAAGGCAATCGAGATAAATTGCCGAGCTTTTCTTGATTGCCTTACATTTTTCAAAATAGCAACATTATTTGATTACTGAGTAAAAGTTTATAAATAAATTATCAATTGCTCATCTTAATAATACCATTTGTAATATTAAATGTGAATAAATTATAGTTAATTTTTACATAAAAGCTCATTTGTATAATTTTAAAATTTATTAAAAAAACTTTCTCTTGCATAAGACTAATCTAACGATAGAAATATAAAGATTAAGCCACTAATATTATAACAATTATAGCCTATTAATTAAAAATAAATTATATCAAATATGTTAAAAATTTTTGACAAAATGCACTTTAGCTTACTCAATATATCTATAGTAGTATTAATGAGTAAATCTTAGATGACTAACTTACTCTATCAAAATCAAAAAACCTAATTAATAAAAAATAGTGGATAATACAATATTTTAGTAAATCTAAAATCATTTCTTAGATTTTAATATAAAAATCATTTACATTTTCAATTTATATCATGTTTTAATTAAAAATCTATGTATTGCTTCATCATTTCTTCACGCTATATTAATTAATATGGCCACCTATTTTTTGAAAATCTTACAAAATCTCTAGAAAATGGTGACATAAAATTCATTATAGAATTAAAAAGCCAAACTTTTTACTCCTTAGAGACGGATTATAATGCAGCAGAAAAGCAATTAATAAATATCGAGAATAGAACGAAATATTATTTCCTAAATCACATAAAAAAAACAAGACAAATCAAATTATAGAGGAATGCAAGAGAGAAAAGAAGAAACATGGAACCTAAAATAGAATGCTTAAAATATAGTGTTTTAATAAATTTAATTAATTCATAATTATATAAAATATAATTTTAACTTAATCATTCTTTTTCTAAACTAATTGCATATCTTTTCAATTTATGTTTGTGCATTATTATGTTTAAAACTGTCATCTAACTTAATACTTGAAATTGAGTTAAGTACAATCTAATAATTACCCTTATTTTAAAAATTAAAGTTCCTTTAGATTATGTTTATTTTATAGGCATGCTTAACTAAAGAGTAAAACTCTTCATGTTATAGCAATCAAATAAGTATGGTGAATTGGATCATGAAATCATTTGAATATATTTAAAATTATTAAGTAACAATAGTAACAACAATATACGAAAATTAAAAATTAAGCATTAACAATTTCCTATTATCATTTATATTTATCTCATTTAGAATTATTTTAATTTTATTTATTTTTTCTCTATTCTTCAGTTGACATTTGTTTGAATTTGCTTCTAGATAGATCTTAGTGCCATTCCTTTCAAATTTAATTTATTTAAAATATTTTACGTAAGTTACATTTTAAATTAATATCTGGCATCTTCTGCTCAGATATTTCTTACAATTCTCATTTCAATTCATCAATTCACAATTTAACTCATTTTATATTTTTAAAAAATCATATTTATATATTTCTACATATTTTAATCTAATTGCTAATTGAATTCTCTTTTATAATAATTGCTTAAATTATCTATGAAAGTATTTGCTTATTGACCCTTGAACTAGCTTTCAATTAATTTAATTCCCTAAATCAAATAAGGAATTTAAGAAATTTTTTTAAAAACACAATCCCTAAAAGCCATAATGTTCTTAAATAAATACAAATGCTGCTAAATTAAAAAGAAAATTGAATGCATTCTTTTCAAACAACCTAATTAAAAAAAAGACATGCACATCCTTTAATAATAAAGAAAATGGTCATAAAAATAGTTTAATCTGATATATTATAACTTTTTCATACTCGCATACCTATAAAAGTATATAATAGGATTAAAGTTAAACAGATTTGTAAAATGCAAGAATCTATTAGATGACCTGATTTTTAATACTTAACCATATTTTATACATGCAATTTTCAAAGACTTGTTGTAGATATTCTTTTGCATGGAATCTAATGATGAAAACTGTAGCTCTATCGTTTACTGAAAATAATTAAAATTTCATAAGTGTGTTTTTATAATAAAATAGTTAAATTGAATCAAATCTAAAATAATGTGATCTCATTTTACAAACATAAAATTTGTAAGTATAATTTATTACTTGTAAAACTTTTCTAACTATATTTACTATATTACTAAATAGTAAACTAATCTTTTGTAGCTAAAATAAGATTACTGAGCTGTTATAGGATCCCTCACTAAGTAAAATAGCGATACTTATTTATCTTGTTTACTCTAATTGATTACTTCATTAAATTTTTAAAGCTTCATATTTATATAATATTTTTTATTACAATTATTATAATTCTTTTTTCTTCAAACAAATTTTTATTTTTATGATTTACCTCAGAGATAGATAGATAGATAATAACTTAAGGTAAAATTATAAATATAAATAATAACTAATAACATTGTTGTATAATGCAAAATGTAATTCATTTTTCAGTTTTTCTTTTCTTGTGTAAATGCTTCCTCCTCCTTATTCATTTTTCTCTAGGCACTCTCTCTCTAGGTCGCTAGCTTATTTGTGCTATCTCTTCTCTGGTTCCTCTTCAATTGGTTTTGGTTAAGTTCCTAGATCCCTTGGTCATTCTTCGCTCGATTTTGGATTATTTTAGGCTAGTTTGTTCCCTCAATTACTTCTTTTACATTGCCCTCTCTTAACTCTTTCATGAAAATAGGCAGTCTTCTATTTCTGCTCCTTCCTCGATTATCGCGCTGAAGCTTATATCTCTATCATCTTGGATCATTTTAATTTGTAGATTGACTCCGTTCTCCAGAACCATCTCATCCTACATGTCGATTAGCAAGATCCTGTTCTAACTAGAGATCCTTCCGTTCCATTCTCTGTCTACCATAGAATTTTATTTTGCTGCTCTGTCATTGTTTCTATCGTCTTCTCGTCTGCTGTGACTCCTGACTTACCAATCTAGCTTCATTAGCCCTACCTCTAGGTTGAACATCAAACAGTATCTTTGCAAGTTTATCCAATCCTTGGCAAAAATTTGAAAGATGGGTTCCCATGCTAACTCTAACGCTATATGATTCAGTCAAAATAGTAAAAAAATCGTGAATATACAAATCCTTAAATATAAAGGAAAAACATAATATATATACTTAAAACATTTTAAAAATATTTATTAGAAATCTACAGTATAAACAATAAAATTATTTATCATTGTGAATTTAATTATTAAAGCTTATTTATTTTTGCTAATGCAGCCTGTTTTTTATATTAAAATTTTATCTTTATATTTTCAAATAAGTTTATTTATTTTGGATTATATAAATGAAGTTTGTTTTTAACCTATATTAAGTTTAATTTATTCATAAGTAAAAACATAAATAATTATCAAATAATTTACTAATAAAAGTAACAAATCTTCAATGTATAAAATTAATTATTTCACTAATATATAAAACAGTGAATAAACTTCATTTCATATTAGTAATAAAGTAATTTGATAAAAAAAAATAAATTTAAAATAGAACAATTAAAATAAAAATTATAAATTTTAAATATAATAAAAATGGGCGCAAGTAGTAAAAATATAATATTTATTACTTGCGCCCATTTTAAATATAATAATATACAAATCAAACAAATTTATTAAAAATAATTATAATAATGTTTTGAAAGTGATTTATTTATATTATTTTTGTATTTTAAGAATTATTAAATTTACTATTTTTTTTCTATTTTGACTGATTAGCTATCAGAATTGCCAACACTCCGCAGCCTCCTGAGTCTTTCACTTTGTTTGTCTCAGCTTTGTATAAAATCCTGTCATCCCGTCTACATTAAATACCTTCCCCATTATTTCCACTAGCATAAAGTTAAATTAGTCTTTGTATATTTAGATTAGGGACATACTTCAAACTCCTTTTCTAGTGTCGTAAATCTCCAAACTTCCTGAATCTCTCGTAATTCTTATGATTATCCAATTTTTGCATCCTCTCAAGCTAATTTTGCAACTTATGGGTACTATTATACTCCTTACTTCTTGTTCATCTCCTCAAAATCTACTGTTTTCCAGTTCCAGTTAGTTGAGCCTATGCTTTTCTCTTTCTCTCTGAACGATTCTCTCATTCAGGACGATTAGTGATAGTATCGTATGAGAGGTTTTTGATTCGATGAACTATGTTTCTTCCACTTGGCGTAAGCATATTTCTAAGGTGTTTGCTTGGATATGTCTCCTTGTGATCAAGCCCTCATGCTCCCAAGTCTCATTGATCACTTTCCAATGGTCGTCTTGCTTTTATGACCACAAGTCCCATTACTTCATAACTCTTTTCCTTGCTTCCTCCTGTCGTGAAATCTTATTAAACTTCTTCATGATGATAGTGATTCAGGGTTGAGAGATTAATTTTGAGGAAAATTGTAATTTTCATTTAAGGCCAAAATTTCACCATAGAATGATAAAAAATGCCCTCATAACTTTCAATTGATAAAAACTTTACAAACAATGAGTACTTAACTGCGTTTAGTTTTTTTCACAAAAACAAATATTAAAGTTTTAAATATTCAAAAATTTTGGTGTACTTAAAGTGTTCTACACATTTAACAATAATAATTTAATCAAAAACCATTCAATGATTTAAGAAAACAGCAAAGAATTGCAGGTATTATTTGAGGAACTGAACAAGCTAGCTAATGAAGGAAGAGCTTGACCTGAGAGCTACTACTGCAATTACTGCCAAAAATCTTTCAAAAACTTCCATACAAGAGCAAATCACTGGAGTGACAATAACTAACGCAATAACTTTCATAAGATTTAACGAGCTGAAGAACTCTTACAGAAGCTTGAATGTATAGGATGCCAGAAAACACATAGAAAAAAGGATCCTTGCGAAAGACACATGCGTAATGTTCTCATGTTGACAAGACAAAAATTTCTCAAACCTAGTTTTTAATCGAATAAAAGCAGCTTGAGCAATGCAGTTATTAGTCCATGAAGATTTTAAAGTATGACAAAGATCCCAACGTAAAAGAGATTAAAATTCCTGAGTACATCTATGAGGTTAAAGGTGGGTACATTTCAAAAAATGGTAAGACTATTATAAAGAAAACATGGCCAAGGGAAGACCAATCAAGCTATGCGTTGATGTTAGGAATGATGACTTTTGGCAAAATTTAAACAAAACCATGTTGAGATTAACAGGAGCTCTATTTTCTTTAGTTATTGAAGACAACCCGTGGTAAGGTCAGAAATCGATGCCTTACTCTTATCTACCATACCATAGACTCAAATAAATACCTTTTTTTTAATTTAACAGCATGGCATAATATTCTATTGGACACTCTACAACACTTAGCACATAGGAGAAAATCATTTAAGACAGAACGGCTATTAAATAATAAAGACTCATAAACAAAACTTAATAAATAGCTCTAAACCAGAATACTCAATTGAGTATTGCCTAATTGGTGTCAAAGGCAACTTCGATTAGGCAAAGTTAAATTAGATTCCTGATGAGATTTGGGCAGAAAGAACTGAACATTCAAAGAAGCCATAAGAATTCTGGGATATGATTGATTAAATTTTCTAAGGGCAGTATAGATTGGAAATATTCACCAGGTCAGACCCTAATAAAGACTATACAGTTCATGTTGGCAATTAGATTAAGGGTGATGAAGAAATGAAAATTATTAAACTATATTGAAAATTAATTATATTAATAAATTTTAACTTTAAAAAAAATCTTAGTTAGTTATTTATTTAAACATAATCAAAGTTAATTTATTCTTTTTACTTTATAAATAGCATTTACTTATTTTAATTGAACATAGTAGCTTCATTAAGACTTCTCTCTCTATATGTCTCAAAAATTTAAATTTTTTTATTTTATTTTATTCCATAGTTTGAATTAACCTTTTATTTTTATTGGAATGTGCTTCCAATTTTTTTTTTAAGATTGCCTCTTTAGCATATTTTAAAAAATTGTAATAGCAATTTTTCATCCAAGAAAAGTCCCTATTTTGGATATTTTTTATAAAGCTTTCATAAATACCTCCTTGTCCGGAGATTAGGTAATGGGATTCTAATCTTTTTTAATAACTGCAAAAAGTTTCTCAATAGGGGCCATAGTGAATTAATAGGGGCCCAGATATAATACAGTTACCTAGTATAATCTTAAATTTTGTAATGTCAGAACACTTTTGTGGTAGCAAGCATTATCGAGTAAAAAAACAGTATTCATCCTCCATTCTTCAGAGGTTTAGTCTAAGTATTCTATGATTTATAGTAAAAATAAAGAAACGTTTTTGTTTATTTTTCCCAATGCTCAGGGTATAAAGAATCCTCCCATCACTAAACCCAGCTGCAATCATGTTTATTCCGTAATATCTTATTAATTAATCGTTATAGTTTCTGGTTCCCTTCATACTCCAAGCATTTCTCAAATAGCTCTAGCTTTATATACTACTCTCATCATTATTTATAATTAGCTTGTTTTAGTTCATGAAGTTTACATAATAGCTTGCTGCAATTCATCTTTGTTTCAAACATTCTAAACTGTTTGATCTTTTGTCAATATGATATACCTTCTTGTAAGTAAGTCCAATAATATTTCTAATCCTTCCTAATGGTACCTTAAGATTTAATTTGAGGATCAAGTAGTCATGGATTTATTTGCCTAACATTATTTATTTAGAGTTTTGTTACATAGAACGAATAGCATTATCTATTAGTTTAATTTGGTATTTTTTCTCTTGTCGAATGTTTTTATACTTTTAAATTTTTTTGACTAATCAACTTCTAATTGCTAAGTTGACTTTGGAGATATTAATTTTGAATATCTTCATTAAATGTTTTTTTGTGCAACCATGTTTATGATACAGATTTCTGATAAGCTTATAATCACATGACCAACATTGTGTGGATTAGCATTTAATATTGGAACGTTTACAACACTGTATATTAATTTAGGGGGTAAAAAAAATAGTTTAATTTTCTTTCTTTATGTTCATTCTCTTATAAATAAATTTCTCAATCAATGTTAATAAGGGGACTCAACTTTGTAACTTTTTCTTTTTTGTGAGACTTTTAATAATTGTTATTAAGGATTCTACGTTATCTAATAATATCTATTGTTTATAAGAAGGCACTAATCTAATCCTCACTTAAAGTACTCTATAGTTTATTGTCCTCAATTATTGTACTTAAAAGTTTACGAGAATCAATAATTTAGGTGCTAAAAATTTTATTTTCGATACTTAGTAAAACTTTTGTTTCTAAGATTAGGATGTGAGACTTTGTTAGAGAAATCAGTTTTTAATCATTTATCTCATTGTTACCAGGAGCCATCAAACAAGTTGTTTTGTAGTATACTAACTCTTCTTATGAATTATCATTATCAGCAATAATCTTTTCTGAAAGTTCATCGTCCTCATCTGTTGATGGCCTCCGCCAATTACCTTGATGCAAAAAGTCTCTGATGTCTGATTATTTAAAATTTTTTGGATTCCGCTTCTCCATAATTTATTTCGATTTCTATTAAGTTTATTTTATAGTTATTTCTATATAGAATAATAATTGTGTAGTTAAAGTAAATAAAATTATAAGTTAAATTAAAAGTCTAACAAGCTATCACAAATTATTGAATTTAACCACTCTACTATTAATATTTATAATTTTTGAAAGTGTCTTTACTTTATAACGCAAAATGAACAACAATTTACAAGGGGTCCATGTGAGTGAGGTTAGGTCAAAATAGGTTCAAAAAAAGAGCTATACGACTTTCTAACTTAGGAATGTGGGGCCTACTTACCAAAGATCAATTGCTCAAAAATATACTTTTTCAGGAGCATCCTTACAGGGTAGAAAGAGCTACTATAATTTGTTAGACTTTGTTATAGTTTTTGAAACGAAGCGATGTGATACTATCTGCTATTCCTTAGATTGAGGGACTTACTGCAGACGATTTTTTATAGTATGCTGAAGACAAGCCTTCATTATTGAAGTATTTGCTAGATTAAATGGACTGGCTCCATTTAGATAAAAAAGGGATCACTGATATTCTACTGACTCTTGACACTGAAGGAATATACTAGATGATATAGAGAGCTAAGGAATAAAGAAGAGTCAGGCTTGATTATTCACAAAATAACATTGTTCACATGAAGCCCTAATTCTAAGATGCCCTAAACAATTCCATAAGTTACAGTGGTAATTAAAATAAAGAATCTAACTCAGCTTTTGTTAATAAGAAAAGATCAGCATTTTTATTGAAATAGAGCACAAAAAGAAAATCTAGACAAGTTGACTAGGAAGAATAGAAATCTAGTATAAACATTGGCTCAAAATCAAAACAAAAATTTATGGAACAAATCCAACGGGTCAGGGATGAAATGAATGATTTAAGGGGTTAAATTGAGGAACTAGTCAACTATAAACAGCTCGTCATGCAACTCCACGATGGTGAAGTAATTGAATCAAGAGGGCAACTTTTTAAACTAGCAACCTATTCAATAGAATAATAACTTTATGATTTGAATGTTGTTGCTTTTGGGGATTAAAGTGATTTAAATCCAGTTAGAATTAATTTATTTAATAACTAAAATTTTTAATTATACACAAAATCTTTAATAAACTAATTGCTAAAATTATTTATAACTAATATATAGCCTAATAGCTTATTTAATTTTCAACTTCAAAAAAAGGGCAAAATTTCACCATGGTATGGTGAAAAAATGCCCCTGAAGGATTTTTTTAAAACTTCAAAATAATAAAGAGTAAAAAAACATGGGGTTATTCAAGTTTTGTAACCTTTTTATAAAAAAGGAATAATGTGTACTATTTGAGATTTTCAATGAGGGGTATTAGAAATTCATTTGTAAATTTTGATAGCATCTTATCGAAAGTAGAATGAGTATCCCTTTAACTATTAATACAACAAGTTCTGCTACAGCTTAATAGGGTTTATAGTTAAGTTATTTAATTTAATTTTTATTACATGCTGTATTTTAGTTTTTGTCATATAAAAAAATTGTAAGAGTTTTGTATATAGTGTTAGATTTTGTAAGAATTTTGTACATTTTGAACTATAGAAAGAAACTAACAAAATAAAAGATAAACTTAATATAGCAGTTTTAGATAAGTAAAACAATAAAAGTCTCTTAAATTTAGGCTGCTAAAATTAATGATTAGAGAATAACTTTTTGTTCTTGATGAAACTAAATATAGCAGCTTCAAATACTATTTAAGCAAGCCATGTATCTAGGTTATACAATTCAAAAAATAGGTAAAACTTCGAAAGCTAAATAAAAATAACACTTGGATCTCCTTTGTCTGAGGTTTAAGGTGATGAAAACTCAGGTTTCACTGCTGAATTTTTCAATGATGAGTAACTGCAAGAACTGAAATAATAAGAGTCAAAGCAGAAGATGCTGGAGTATTTGAAGAAGCAAGGCATGCTGGGAAGGCAAACTTACAAGGATATTAAAATATAGCTAAAGAAAAAGTTTGGGCCAGAGACAATAAATATACATAAGAACTGGCTAGTTGCTTCCCTCAATTCACGAAAGGCTGATAGCAAGGTATCTACACCAGCAAATAAAAAGAAGATCAATAATACAAAAAAAATTACAAAGGCAACCCCCAATTAAGGGGTGTCAAAATAATGATGATACTTCAAATAGAAGCTAAAGTTCGTTAACCCATTCAAAGAATGAAAACTTAAGTAATGCTATTGTATTGGAATTGTAGTCCCTGTAGTCTGATTTAAAGCATACAGAATCAGAATTATCAAACATACAGAGTGACACAACCTTTCCTGAACTTAATTAAATTGAAGATTTGATCGAGAAGAAATTTGGACAGCTTACATCGAAAGCTCGAGAAGAAATAAATGAGCGTCTATAATAATATGTGCCGGATTTTCTTCAAAATCAACAATTATTAAAATTGACAGAACAAATTAAGGAGGCTTTCAGCAAATTGACCAAGTTGGAATCCTACAATGCAGTTGACTTCGAGTAAATTTCAAAATATGTCGCTGATGGGCGAGAGGAGATTCAACAGACATTCTAAATATTGGTTGAAGATATAAAAAAGGTAACCCCAACTCTTGGTGTTGCAACACAAGAATCGTTGGAAAGAAACGTGAAAAGGATCAATGACAAGATCATGGAGATGCAAAAAGTATTTAGGATTCAACCTCAGATTAAAAACAGAAGAGTAGTTGTAGTCTGTATCAAATTAAAGTAATGAATAAATTAGTGGACTAGAAAGTCTAGTAAGAGATTTGAAAAGAAACTGAGATGTGTTGTAGACAATTTCAATGAGACTATTGAAGAATGTTACTAAAAATAAGAATATATTCATGAGAATATTGCAACAATAAGTACAAGAGTGACAAACTTGGAAAGGAATTTGCTTAAGTATAAAAGTGAATAAATTAATATGTAATTATAGTAACAATCACAATCAAAGATAACGCCTTAATAACAATCAAACCAAAGCAATAGCTTGAATATTTAAAATACTAGCATTAGCATTCATTAGGTTTCATGTTAATTAAAGTCAAACGGTTTTATATATTTAAGTTTAATCAATGATTGTAACATAGTAATTAAAATACTCAAAATTAAAATTATTAAAATTAAATAAATATATATCAGTACTCTTAGTTAAACTCTATTACTAATGGATGCTATGCATCCTTATCATAGAATATCATTGAAAATCTAGAATATTTTATATTTTTAGTTTTCTTCTTTTTTTATTTGATTTATTACTTTAATCTTTCTTTATCTCTTATTTTCCAAACAGATCTTGTTATATTCCTTTTGGAATATATAGGGTGCCTGTTTGTCTTTTTTAAATGATATTAATGAAGCCTTTCTATTGAGTAGGGATACTTAGATCTTTTTTCTATATCCATGTTGAAATCTCTTATTTTTAATTTAAATTTGATCATTAATTTTGAGTCACCGGACAACGTTAAGAAATGATTGTCCGCCAGACAATGTTTTGAAATGATTGTCCGCCAGACAATGTTTAGAAATGATTGTGCGGTGACCTTTTAAATAGATAGATGAATTAAAGCATGTTTTTATTGCATAAAAATTAGAAATAAATTAAATAAATATAGTAAATATTAATAAAATCAAAAATGGAAGCCATATCTTGTTCTACTCAAACATGGCTGTACTTAACTTGGGTCTTAATGATTCAAGACACAATAATGAAGGACAACAAACATGACCCCAAAATAAAATTTATTATAATTGGAAATAAAAAGTATCTACATGATATCAACATTAAGCAGCTTATTCCAGTTGAAGATCAGATTGACGATTGAGAATTCATGAAATGTAGGAAGTATTGATTGTTATTATATTTACAAACTTTATAACTTCTTTTACTTTGAAAATGAGATGATGATGGGGTTGTGGGGTTTACTAGAGATTCGATCTTGTTTCATGTACTTGGACAGCAGACTATCGTCATCATTCTTGTAATTTATGGAGTCCACCCCCTAAAGGTGTGAATGATTTTGTCAAATCCTTGACATGTTTCTTCTGATAAGTGTATCATGTTTTTGAGCTTTATTTGGTCTGCCTGAATGCACTCTGATCCATATTTATAAATGTCAATCTCTACCTCTCTGCTTTCGTTTCGTTGATCTTCTTGCTTGGGTTTTTCTGTCCGATCCATAACCTGCTTTTGAACCCCACTTGTTTATTTATTGGAATTTCTTGATGTTTGCTCTCTATCAACCCGAGAACTTCTTAATCCTAGCTTCTGTCCCTAAGCTCAAATCTGATCTCCTTTACCTTTTGCCAGAATTTGGCCCTCTCATCAAAGTTTTCAGCTCTGATGTTCCCCTTCCTGATGCTATAGCTTTAGTAGTGCCTGTATGGTCTTGGTAACTTCTCTCTTTTTGCTCTTCCATCTTGTTAATCTTCTTCTTTAAAATCGATAATTAGATTTTCTCTTTTTAATTTGATATAATTTATAATTTTAAATTAAGTTTCTTTACATGTTGCTATTTAGGTCGAATTTTTTTAAAATTTGGAATTTAACTAATACAAAAAAAAATTTAAACATTCAAAATATATTATTTGCATATGAAAACAGTTAATTTTATAATATTTTTAAAGATGATTATTAATCAAAATGGTTTTTATCTCATGTTACTATTATATAATACTTGGCTTTATAGGGTCTACCCTGCCAAATTTTTCATTTTATAGATATGGCAAAGTAACTCAAGAATAATTTTATTTTACGAGCTACTTCTTTAATCATATATTACTTAAATTAATAATTTAAATTATAATATTGCATATTTGTTTCATTCAATTTTGTTTTGCACTAAAATTCATAATTTTGTAATTATTAGTATTGAAATTTTATCTTTATTTATTACTTTCCATTTTAATTATAAATAAATCTATTTAAAATATAAAGTAATTTTATTACTTTATATTAAATTTATTAACTTTAGTTATATATGATTTTAAATTTGTTACTATTTTTAAAAAACAAATCGATTTATATTATTTGGTTTTTACTTTATATTTTAAAAAGATTTATTTATAATTAAAATGGAAAGTAATAAATAAAGATAAAATTTCAATACTAATAATTACAAAATTATGAATTTTAGTGCAAAACAAAATTGAATGAAACAAATATGCAATATTATAATTTAAATTATTAATTTAAGTAATATATGATTAAAGAAGTAGCTCGTAAAATAAAATTATTCTTGAGTTACTTTGCCATATCTATAAAATGAAAAATTTTACAGGGTAGGCCCAATAAAGCCAAGTATTATATAATAGAAACATGAGATAAAAACCATTTTGATTCATAATCATCTTTAAAATTATTATAAAATTAACACTGTTTTCATATGCAAATAATATATTTTGAATGTTTAAATTTTTTATTAGTTAAATTCCAAATTTTGAACAAATTCGACCTAATTTATACAAATTTAGTATATTTATTAACTGACCTTTATTATTATACTTTTTCATTAACTTGCAATATGATAATGCACTTTATATTTCTTAGGCGATAATAGATCAGTAAGATTTTCTTCAAAATTTCGCTTCTTTTCTTCACATTTCTATTGAATTATTTTCTTAAGTTCCTTAAGTATATCTTACCTCATATTCAGCTCTATATTAGATAAATTTCATTTTAATTTAAAATTAATTATATCGCATTTTTTTTAACTTATGTTTACTTCATCCGTAAGTATCTCATTATATTTTTAATGTTAACACTTCAATTTATTGCTGATTAATGTCATCTACATAAAGTTTATAGAAATTTCTTAAAGTTAAATAGCGTCTATTTAAAGGGTATCGTATTACTTGTATGGTTCCTTCTTTTAGTAGTTTTTTCATCATAGTAAACTGATTCTAAAACTACAACTTGATATTTATAGCAAGTAATACAATGTTTGTAATTTTCTTCAATATACGAAATTATTTCTCTGCCATACTTATTATTGGCAAATTTAATGTTCACGATTTATATTCAAACATCTTAAAGTTAATGATAATTTGCTCTAAAATTTCTGTTAAATTGTACGAAAAAAAAACAATATAAGAAACGACATCTATCAAACAGATGAAAGAAGAACTATTCAAACAAACATAAATATTATTGCTCCAATTTCATTTATAGATCACTCAAACCCCAATAATTTATATCTTTCCCATTTCTCTCTGTTGCTTCATATGTCCTTTTTCAAAGTCATACGTTAGGCTAAAAGATTTGAGATATTACTTTTGCTTTGAGATTGACACAACATAATCCTTTTAGACATTTAATTATTTATATTTATTATATATTTATAATGAAACTAAAAAATTATCTATTTTTGAGGTTTAATCCTAATTGAACGGTAAAAGGAATATCTTGACAATAATGTTATGCGAAGGTCAAAAATGTAAAAGTTATTTGTTTTTCTAGGTAAAAATAATCAGTCAGAATTAATAGACTTTCGTTCTATCTGGTAGTAGCTATTAATCATTTAAAAATCTAATATGTAATTGTTTTATTAATTAAAATTGTGCTGGGCATGAATGATAAAACAAATATTTATGTAAATTCAAAGTTAGTAAAGATATCGGCATTATTATCATTTTAATAATATATTATGAAGTTTGTTGAACTTTGAATAATCAAATTTCAAGGTTCTGGAAGGCACTCCTGTTCTTGAGATGATTAGAAACTATTAAGCAAGTCGACTAAATATAAAAAATCCTTATTTAGAATGAAACATTTGAACGCTGCTTTTATAGTTATTTTCAATAATTATAATTATGAGTGGTTCATTTTGTCGATTTTTATCCTTCTAAAAAAAATGAAAGCCAAACCAATGCCTCAAAAATACAATCTATCTCCTATTCACCAAAAAACCTAATATATAATGACTGCGTTGAACATTGACAAAATGTAAGTTCTGCATAATTTTCAAAAATTGGAGGCAATAAGCAAAATTGAATAATTCCTTGTTTATTATATAATCTTCTGACAACTTTAAATTTAGGGTTTCACGCATTAAGAATTATCGAACAAGTACCATATTGTCTAAGTTTCCACAAAGTAAAAAATGCCATCAAGGTTACGACCCATTAATAAGTTTTGCACTTAGGCCCGACTAATTCCGTTACCCTGGAATTTTAAACAGTGAAGGCCTTGATTTTTACGAAATAAATCCCAATTCTAAATACCTTCACAGAAAACATCAGGCAATTAATAGGGGTCTAAGTCAATTAAAAGTTGACAGTTAATCAACTCATGTTGTATTTAAACTGAATGATACCATTATCTTTGAAAGAAGAGAAAAAAGTGAACTAAGAAAATGCAAATAGTTGCATGATTCCCAGGAAAGCTCCATTATTAAAGAATTTTAAAAAGAAATTTACTGAAAAATCTGAAAGAGTACAATTTTAAGTTTCCATATCTTTATAATTAGGATCGAATCTGGCAAAAATCTTAATTAAGTTTAAATAATAAAATACTTCTAAGAAAAATAAAATTAAGTAAATTAAGTTATAATATACTGAATATAAGAGAAGTCTTTACTCACGATTGTATAATGGTAGATGTTTATTCCAACATTTATACTGTCAAACCGATTTGAGACAAAGCTTATGATATTAAATTTGATTGAATTATTGCAGTGAAATAATTTTTTATCTAAAGATTTTTTAATTTCAATGCATTAATTTAATAGAAATTAATTAAATTATAATAATATTTTTCAAGTAAAAATGTATTCCTTCAGTATTATATAAATAAAATTATTCAAAATTTCATTAGTAAATGTTTGTTTAATAAAGAAAATATTGCCGTTAATTTAAGTAATATATGGATATTATATAGAAGTTTTTAATCTATTTTGATATACATATTCCTAATTAATTTTTGAGAAAAATGAATATAATAAACGTGATCAATTTGGATTTCTATGATAAATTAAGACCTTTCATTGATTTATAATGAAATTTATCTGATTAAAATAAAATCTTAAAAAGAGACTTGATTTAAGTTATAATCTAAAAGTAAATTAATTTTACTAAATTGAATATAAACAAGGCATGCCACATTTACAATTATAATTATTTCAATAGAAATTTACATTTGATCACAGTCATCATATTATAAATCAATTTAATATTCATAATTTATATTAAGAAAACTTTAAATTTATATTTAATCTATTAAACTAAATACTAATACTTAATAAACTTATCAAAAATGGAAACATGATTAAAAGCAGTTTCACCTTCTTCTTCCTCGTCATCTTCATGTTCATCCTCATCCTAGTCACTCCCTGTCCCCTCCAAGTGTAGCCTTGCGAAGCTTCAGTCTGCTGACACCCCAGGTCCTACCATGTAGGACCGCTAAAAAAATACTTTTAATATATCTTTTTTGAAACTTACATTTTATGTAAGTGCTGTTGGTCCACCTGCGTCTGATTAGTTAGAATACCCTTTAATATATTAAGATTTTGATTAAATTAATTAATTTCCTATTATAAATCATGATTCTTATTTTTTATTATAGAAAAATAACCTTTATCCCCAGTATAAATTTTAATTGAGTTTAAAATAATAATCATTTTAAAAATTCTCATTTTCTTAGGATTTCCTTAAACGCAAGTCAATTCATTGATCCTTGTCATTTACACACTTAACATGATGACAAAATAAATTGTGTCCTATCTTTAAATATAGCGTTAATATATACAATATATGATTGTTATTGGATTTGAAATTCGATTATGTTATGCACTAATTTAGAAGTTTTTTAGCTCATCCATTAATCAAAATGATAATATCATTCAAGATTTGTTAAATAGGTATAGAAAAGATACATGCTAATTTTAACCTTCGACCGTTGCATACTTAAGCCATGTGAAAACAAAATTTTATCCTTTTTGTAACTTTTATAGTTGATTGAATATTGCCTAGGGTATAAGTTAAGGGACATTCAACTCGAATCTCAAATTTTTTTGTATTTGCTTGATAAAAGGAGTATAATACCAGGCATTATAAAAATTCAGTAATCTTTGAGATTTTCATGTTTGTAAAGCCTAAAAAAAGAAGGTTATTAGCAAAAAAGGGTTTTAATTTGAACTTCAGCACTCAATTGGAGAAGTAAGATAAAGAAATATTTTTAAAGTATCGAAAAACGATGTTGAAGATATTCCATTCTGTGCTTTGATTAAATATCTAGAATAGATATAGATGCAGGCATAAAAGTATTAAACTATCAAATTATACCTTTTCTGCAGTCTCCCCTGAATTATTATCCGAATACATATCAATAATAAAATAATAAAAATACTTTTTTGGATTATTTGCATTTATAGAAATTTGGGTCAAGAAGAAATTTAATTCTAAATATTCCTTTAATTGCCGAGAATTTGCAACCCTAAATGTTTTAAACCTCGTATTTTTAGCAATACTCAGATAAAAGAACTTCAGCTGCATCTTCCTCAGTAGATTCAATTTATAATTCCTTGATATAAAGATTTGCTACACTTAAATATGATTTCTCAATTGATAAGTCTAATAGTTTAATAATTAAAACCTTTTGTAAAATTAAATTATAAAGCAAATTTTATTGTGAATAGATTATTATAAATTGTTTGTTTCAAGTTTTTCAAATGATAAAAAACTTTCGTATCATAATGAATCTCTTATGATTCATTCTTAAATCAAATTAGTTAATTTTATCGGCAGCTAAATACTTTACATCTTATCATTAAATTTTTATAATTGATGTTTTAAGCATAGTTAATTTTTGAATATAACTTATCATCAAATAGTCACCTAAACCTGGACTTCACAAATTCTATTATTAATTAATATAGTGAATCTTTCTTGAATTTTCTTATTTTGTACTAAAATGTTCAATCTTATTCATGAAATTTATAATCTATGTTGATTATCTTTTTGAATGGAAAAGTTCAAAACTGTCTTTAGAATTGAGAAATTCATACTTCTTAGGTTTATAAATTGCTATAAACACTAATCTTTTATTTCAATCAATTTTGGATTATAAACCGTAAAATTAACATTAAAATTATGCTTTATTATGTAAAAAAGTATTCATTGATGTTAATTATGTTATTAATTTAATCTTTTAAAATAAAATGCTTAACTTAAATAAACTCGAAAACTTTAATTATAAAATTCAATTTTATTATATATTGATATAGATTAATTATAATAAATGATTTTGTAATAAGACCCTATAATAATGATGAGCTTTAGGATGATTTTAAATATATTAAATTGTAAATGTTTATAAAGGACAATTGAATAAATAGCATTATTAATTTAATTTTTTTTATAGATTTGACTTTATAGTATTTGGAACAATGATTAGAACTAAAAATATCTTCATAATACCTCCTCAATCGAAAATCTATTACATCAGTCTTATTGATTTTTTAAGTTCCTTAATATATTTAAATTTAAATCTCAATAACAATAAGAATCATAATAGTACTTTAGGAATATTTCAATTAAACTAAGAAAAATTCAATTATCTAAAATATATCTAAAAAAACAAAGGAAATTTGCTTGAATAAAAGATAAAAATTATAAAACATTAAAGATTATTTACTTATAAAGAAAAAAACTCTGTTAATTAATTAGAAAGAAAATAATGTGACTTAAAATATTTATGAGAAACTCTAATAAGTAAAATATCTGGCATGAGAGATGTTAATTTACCAAAACCTTAAACCAATTAGTTGAATAATTATGAAAAATAAGTGGAAGGCTATAATTTAAAATGAAAACTAATTAAACTTAAAAGTATTAGTATAGGTAATTACAGAGATGAAATCCAGAAACAGCTTAATCATCTTTCCATTCCCCTTCATATTTTGCTCCATCTGGTCATACCTACTTAGTTGTTCCCATCTTTTCCCAGTGTCTCTTTTACTTTCGGTCTACTTACGTCGCCACTACTGTCGGTAAGTATTGCTAAAATATAATTTTTTTAGATATGTTTTTTGTAAGTTACAAATTTAAGTGAATAACCAGCTGCTCCAGTAACACCATCTTTAGGTTTTCATATTTTCTTAATTAATTTCATTTTTATTTATCGATTTTCTATTATAAATTGTAAATAATGTGTTTTTTTTTACTTTTAATTAATAATGTTTTAAGCTTAAAATAAAATTTTACATTTCTCGTTATGCAATGTAATTTTGATTCCTATTTACTTTAACTTTTTATTCTATGTTTTTGGCAAAACATCAATTGCCTTTCAATGATCTAGCTCTTGAAAATAAGCTCATAAAATTATTACACTAATATATGAATTTTGATCAAAATATGTGATCCTCTGCTTATTAAATTTGATATTATCTTATTTATTCACAGTATATTAAAGATAATTTGTTGGTTTGGAATAATTTATGTAAAATTCAATAGAAAATAAAAAGTATAAGTAAAAAAATCGAAAAAGTGTAATTAAGCGATAATTTCAAAAGTAAAATTAACTTAGTTAAATGTGTGCATTAATTATATTTTAACTAATTATTTAAATTTAGCTTAATAATAATATATATTAAATGATTAAAATTCATTCTGGATTATATAAATACACTAAAAACCCCAAACCCCTTAGTGAGGTTTATAAGAGCTTTAATTTGTAGGGTATAGTTAGGGTCTTATTGGAGTTGGTAGAGAAATTAGGACAAATTGCATAATGAGAAATAGAAATTAGCGAAATTTAGGGTCTATTTATGATGAGTAATATTTAGATTTACTGCTTAAGCTTAGGTATGGTACGAGTATTAATATAGACTAAGCCAAACCTGTACTAAATTATGCAGCTATAGCAAAGTTATTTCGAAAGAGTGCCTCAACTGTTAGGTATCACTGCTTGCTAGCTGTTTAGCATTTTAATTCTGGTTCTTGAACGCATCCTGCAAGAAAATAAAAGTTCTCTCAGGCTCATATTGATTTCCTCTACGACACTTAGACTTTGAAGTATTGGGCACACTTTCCATTTTACAATCGAGCTGTGATGTTTCATCGTAAGTTTCCTGACATGCTTATCTCTCTTTAGACTATAGCCAAAACTTATAGACGAAATGGTATTACATTCAAGATGTCAACAAAGTGAAGAGAATGATTGATTTTAGAGTGCCATTTTATAGTAATAATTTAAACTATATAGATGATTAATTGCAGAGAGCTATTGATAATAGCATCAAGTTCATACATGCAGATGAAGCTGTGTTTACGTTCAACTTTTTTATTAATAAGTAATGGTACAAGAAGTATGATAACATAGAAGTTTATGACTAAAAAGTGAAGTTTGTCACCAATGCAATTTTAGCTGGTACAAGTAAAGATTCAGGCTTAGAGAGTTATGTGATTCACACTTGCTCTATTAAGCGAGAGTAGTATATAGAGTTCCTACATAAGCTCAGAGAGAAGTATAGCAACCAAGAGATCATCCTGTTTGTTGATATCTTATCAGTTCATAAGACTAAGGAGTCTAAGAAAGCTTATGGAGAGTTAAACATAACTCCTGTATACAACGTTCCTTATAGCCCATAATTTAATGGAATTGAATTCTACTGGAGTTAAATCAAGGACTCACTACAAGAAAGCTGCTGCTGTATCACCTTATGCATGACTTGCCCATCGATACAGTAAACTTAATTCAGAGTAGCTGCAAGAGAGTGAGCATAGATAAGACAACAATTTGTGCGAGAGAGGGAAGAATAAATGTTTTAAATAAGTTTTAGATTTAAACGAATGAATATATTCACATATCAAATTAGCCCATAAATGGGTTTGGCTTCTCTTTCTTCTCCTCTTCTTATGGCTTGCTTGGACCCATATTTCTTCTATCAGTGCCATCTCCTTCATCTATGTTCATTTCATCTGGCTTTTAAACATCTTTATAAAGTCTCTTGCTCACTTCATGAATAGTCTGTGACTTTCTCTCTCTGTGAACCTTTGCATGTTCTTTCATTAGGAATAAACCAGTTCCAGGTTTCCTTAAAAAGTTATATGTCAAAGCTTACTAGAGAGGAATGTATGCTTCTTAAGCTCAACGAGCTAGGTCTCACTTATTAGTATGCCTTGCTTCTTTTAATCTTCAGGAGAAATAGAGTAACGTTTTTTGTGAGCTTCTTCAATGATCTCTCTGAGATAACTCTCTCTTAAAGTGCCAAGAACACCAAAGAAGAAGCTAATTTCTGGAAGCTTGTTAGAGAGTTGTTTCTTGGTAGGAAGATAAACTACTAACTCTTCATACTTCATCGCATCCTCGTAGAGATTAGTGACTGAAATCTCTGGGTAGTTTGGTATTTCTATCAACTTTATTTCATTGTTTTTAAAGGCTTTCTTCTCATCACAGAGTATCGCTTTTAAGAATGAGATTTTGGTACCTTCCATCGTTGGAAGGAATAAACCCACTATAGTATATGATTAAGTATATGTCACATGCTTACCATGCTGAGTGAGGTATCGATAGAGATCTTCCTTGCTTCTAAATCTTGAGATCATTTCTTAAGCTACAACCCTCTTCATTGCTGTACTTATAGATTCCATCCTTGTTCCTTCTCTTCTTATTGAATTTCAAATTATAATATATAGAGTTCTGAATCCTACTGTTAAAAATCTTAGTATAAAATATGGGCATCTTATAGGAAGTTAACCTGGTAAAGATACGTGGAGAGAGTTGGTACAAACTGTAACAACTGCAGAGATTGATCTCTAATTTTATCAATTTAGTTCAATTAAATTATTACTAAATTTGTTTGAATTTAATTAGTACCGGTACTAAATTCGTTTTAATTTAATTGGTACCAATTTAATAGTACCAAAACTTAATTAGTACCTAGTTTTAAACTAATGAGGTTTTAATGGAAAAGCTCTAAAATGGTTCAAAACCTAATTGGTACAAGTACCAACCCGATTTTATACTTGGTTGGTCCCAAAATCAAAATTATTAAGTATGAAATTAGAAAAATTATATTTATAAACTAAGCATAAATATGATCTCTAACACCATATATTCAACCATAATTGTTGTCGTATCAACTCCTATACAGAGTGACTATAACCAGAATAGTTATTAGAGCTTTATAATAGAAATTTAAATTTGAATTTAAACATGGCGTCCAACTTAAATCGTAAGGCAGTTTCTCTTGGAACAGGTTAATCATTACTCAACTTTGGCTCCTCCAAGAAACCAGAAGTAAATTATATTGAAAAGGAGGTTGAGCTAAGAGCTCTAGAGTTTGAAGCTGAGGTTTTTCAAATTCAAGTTTAAAACAAGAAGTAGAGTGCAGAGATAGGAGTTTAAATATAAGTTGAATTGGTTGAGGAAGATAAAGAACGGCGACGAATAGAAAAAATAAAAAGATTTTAGTGTGAAGACTGCTAAAAGTTCTTCTCAGATGAGTCTAGCTTGAAGAGGCACATCAAAGATATATACTCTGGTAGAGCTAAGATCTACTTTATGCATGATAAAGTAGATGGTAGTTATTAGTGCACAACATGCATGAAGTCTTATACTCACTCAGCCTAAGTAAAGAGGCATATGCAAAAGCACTACTTAAGCGAATTCCTGATTAAAGATGAGGAAACTTAAAAGCTTATACCTGCTAAAAGAGAAAACAACTCTCTTGAGTCATAACGACAAAAAGAGGAAAGGCTCAAGAGGTAGAAGCGTTTTGAATCAATGAATCAGCCAGCAAATGGTACGTTTATAGCATGTCTTTAAGAGAGAGCTATGTATATACCTGCATTGAGTGCAATTGATATTTAAAGCTGTATTGAAAACATTTTGACCTGTCAAACAAGGCTAAGCTTATAGTGGTTGATGAGTATGCTTACAAAGTATATCCTTATAAGTATCTCATTAAAAACAAGTAGTATCAAAATGAATTTGCAAATGAATACATAATACTGAGGGAGGCTTAGAAAAACTAGTTTAAGAACTTACTTAGACTTGATGGAGTTATTCTTGGGCATGGCTTTGTTGCATTAAGACTGAAAAGTGTGAAATGACTTTGAGAGAGTATCTCTATCATAATAGATACCCAGATGATTTAAATGAGATACTGTCAGAAATGATTAAGGATGTTAAAGAGCTGCTTGAACTTGGGTATGTACAAAGAGATTTGAAGCCCGAAAATGTTATGTTAAATCTCTGTTCATTAGAAACTGTAGTTATTGATTTCAATGGAGCAATAAGAAAATAAATAGTGACTTTGGCTAAGGTGCTTGGCACACCAGAATACTTTCCAATCAGGGAGAAGTGGACTAATGGCTCTGTTTAATGGTATGTTTGGCCAGTTGCTGCCATGATCTTAGAGTGCGAAATGGAAAGTATGATTTACTTTGGAACAAAATTACGAAAAATAATCAATAAGTTTGGCTTCTAAACATATATATATATATATATATAACAGGAAGATGCCTGCAATGAAATTAAGAAGCTTGTAGAGATGATAATCTTTAGAGCTCCAGCTCATCCAAGATAATCGTTGGAAGACATACATGAGCCACTCCAGAGAGCTAGATTCAAGAGGTACCACAAAGATAAGCAGATAAAATTTGTTTGAATTATGTACACTAATAATAATTAAATATTCATTAAATTCACAAAAAACCTGCGTTTTCTCTACTAACCCCAACCTTACCCTACAAATCAAAGCACTTATAAACCTCACTAAGGGGTTTTGGGGTTTTGACTGCCATTATTTTAATAGGTAGTCTTTGGAAGTGCGAATGTTTACTTATTTAATTATTTTAGTTTGTATATTGTATCATGGTGTTTCACATATTAATTTTGGAATTTAACTCCCAATCTCTAAGGTAGTTAAAACTTGTCTCAATGGATTTACTTTGCGTTCGTCTTTATTTTTTAGTATTTTTTAAGCTTTAGATAATAAAAATTAGTAAAAATATCATTTTTATATTTCATTAATAAAAATATACTATAAATGGATTAAAACTTTTTAATTATTTTTTGCCGCCTTTGCAATCTTCGAAATCCTCAAATTTAATAAAATCTTGGTATAATCAAAACCCCAAAACCCCTTAATGAGGTTTATAAGTGGCTTGATTTGTAGGGAATTTGTTAGGGATTGGGGTTATTAATAGGTTTTAATGTGAAATTTATAGTTAATGTATTTAATTTAATCACTCAAAATGCACTTTTGGATCATGTGGGAGAGGTCTGAAGTTTATCTTACTTAACCACAACTCTATCTGCTCTATTGATATGTCTGATCTTGAGTTTGGTTTTATTATTATTGATTCTGCCATATATTTTATTGATTGAGATACTCTGGTTTTGTCTATATACTACTTGATTCTTTACTTAGCATCTTTCTCGCACCTTGTAGAGTAGTAACCGTTGCGAGGCATATCGCACTCTATTATTATTGCTGCTAAAGCCCACACATCCCACTAAAAGTCTCCATCTCTCCAGTCTTCTCTTTCTGGATAGTACCCTTGTGTTCCCATTACAGTTCCAAGCCTTGATACTTCCAGCCTTTAGGCTCTGTTGAAATCGATTATTGCTACTCTTCCAGGTGAGAAGTTTATTATTATATTTTCTGGCTTCAAATCTCTGTGAACAAACCCTTACTTATGAAGCTCTTTAATATCTTATACGGTCTGAGTTGCTATTTATCCAAGTTACTTATGATTCCATTGATCTATTATGAAATTTCTTAGGGTCATTTCATAGAGTGGAAGTCTGAAAACAACATGATACTTGGAAAGGAGAACAGCATCTAGCTTGATTAAGTAACTACACTCTTTAAACTTTGCTTGAGTGAGTACTTGATACTCATTTGTAAACTCCATCTAATTAGCTAAAATCTTAATGATTTGAGTGAATATACAAATTTTAGATCAACTTTTTTTGCTTTATATTATGCATATAATTTATCTGAAAGTCGACCAACCTTATCTCAATTTTTCACGTTTTAAGAAAGTTTCTTGTCTGCTTTCTCCCCAATCAATTGCCTGAGGTCTTCAAGGCTCTCAATTACATATTGCTCTTTTTAAGCGCCCGACATCGCATCCAGGAGCACTTTGCTGAATCGTTTTTTATAGATGAGACTGACCAGCTGCTCAAGCTATTCGAGCTTCTCGATTGACATCTATTTCATCATATGTAGAATCTGTTACTTTGGCAGCTTAGAAATAGGAAAATATTTTGGTTTCAATGCTCCCATACTCCGCGAACTCCTGCCTCTCATTTAAAGGTATTGACTCTCTGAATCGATGTCGCAGGCTATAAGTACTGAGGCATCATTTCTAAATCTAGTGTTATATCCATAACTTTCATCATGCCCAAGTATCAAAACCCCATTTTGCCATGATTGAATTTCCTCAAGAGTTGCTTGGGAGATGCCCACTTTCACTTTAATTTTATCCATTTAGTTTACCATGTTTTTTACTATGAGTTTTTCATGTTCATTACAGAAGATAATAATAGGGGCAGTAAGGCATTGCTCCTCGATCTCATTCTTTACTAATGTCCATCTCTCTTCTTCACTTGAGCAAATGATTATTTCTCCGCCTTAATCTTGGCTCAGTTAATTTATGATTTCGTATTCACTCTTGAACTTCAACACTTTGGGTTGTATGCACACTTGGGCCAGCACTTTATGAATCCCTTAGTCGCAGGTAGCGCTGAAAATGTAGGATTTGCTCAATCCTAAATCCCACAGACCATACATTTTGCCATCATGATGGATAAAAGGATGCTTCCAAGAAATTCGATCGAACTCATCAATGATAAGAATATCATAGGTCCTCTTTGTTTTGTAGAAGTTTTCGATTGTTTCTATTTGCAACTAAATTCCCAGGGGTTGAAGAAATCTCTGAGTTTGCAATTTCAAGATTGAGTCTGGAACTATGATAAGAACCTTCTTACCCTACTGGATCCAATAACAAGTCAAAAGACCTTAAACCCAAGTTTTGCCAGATGCTGTAGGCATTTAGATCTAAATGTTATTCTGTGAATGGTTCAGAGTTATTGCAGCTAATGTTGACTAATAAATTGAGTGCTTGTAATCCTGGCATGTTTCCTCCATTTAGCGTGAGCATCTGTAGATTTCATCAATAGGCACTTAATGATCAGCTTTCGCAGTCTATAAGAAGACCTTCCAAAGTTCCTAACTTTTGCGCTCAATATCTGATTAGTCTCTTTTATTTCATGGACAGGATCGCAGCTTGCTGAGTTCTCATGTCCACTGAGTCTCATCATAATTAAAGATCGACTCTAATTGATCAAGCTCATAGTCCTTGACAGTTTGCAGGACCACAACAAGACGCTCCAATTGAAGGTTTATGTGCGAACGCTTTGAGAGTATTGATAAAAGTACCCTCCTCTATGAAAAAATACCGATGAGCTCGCTAAGCATGCTGGAGGGATTCTGATTTACTTTTGAAATTGAAATCAAGGCAATCATGTCCTCTCTGTAAAGTGTATTGATCTTTTTTATTGTTGGTATGAAGTCATTATAGAGAAAATTTTCTTTGCATTTTACAATCAGCCCAGCTTCATTCTCATTGAAACCATTCTTGACAAGGAATTATTGAAAGATGCTAATGCTCTCTGCTGAGGAGATGGCCTTTAATGATGACAGTGAGTTCAATTCTAACAATAACCCAACTAGTCCCATAGTCAATGGCTAATTGATATCCTTTAGGTGTCTGTTTATTGACGATGCCATAATGCCTAACATGATTTTCTCTGACTCATCAAACATTTGAGTATCAACGCTGTATTTTAAATTTGGGAAGAGCGTGTGAATGAGAGTCTAGCCCTCTAATGGTAACTCTTTTATTATAGAAGAGGCTGTCAAATGAAACTTAAGTATCTGTGATTGGGAGTAATTTTTGAGATCTTTTTCGATTTGCTTGATTTCTCACGTCTTAAAAAGTTCAATTATATGCTTTTGTTGATGGTAAAGCTAAGCCTCTACACTATTATTATAGAAGGCATTATCTGTGATTAAACACTCATTCAACTTTAAAACTAGTTGGAGCTGAAAACCCTCATCAAGATCTGAAAAATGTTGGATAGTGAAGAGCGATAGCTTTGAAACGTCAGCTAAAGCTTAATTGGGTTCTTGAGAGCTCTCGTTTGAGGATTTGGTTCTAGACTTGGAGAAACCATTGTTGATCAGTGCTTACAATTCTATAATTGATCCTTTTTTTGTAAATGTGATGCTTCCTTAATCTTTAAACCATGCAGAACTCTTTTTAAAGATTATCTCTTCACTCGGATAAAGTTCTTAATAAGTTCACAGTCTAGTTCACTTAGGGGATATTCGGATAGTCTTGGATGATATTGAATGTCCTTGTAAGTTTTTTGAAAGTTATTGGTGATCACACCTATGGTTCTTTTAGACTCAGGACATAGGTCTTTGGCATCTGATTGATCATAATACTTTTTGAACTCAGTATAAGATTGTTTACTTTTAGTCTAATCTTCCTTGAATCGAGATTTGGCATTTCTTTATTTTAGATCTGGCGATGGTTTTTACTTTGAAGACAGGAGTGACTTGGTTGATGATAGTTTAGAATGATAGCGAGAATCGTCGCTATCGTACATTGAACTTTGAGAGGCGCTCATCTTAAAATTGTGAATGTGTGATTTTTAAACTTACTAACTTTTTAATTTAAATCACTTAATTTGGAATTTAAACATGATTATCGAATGTGATAATATAATGGGGAGGGGTCAATAGAAAAATGACAACAAAATTTTTTCTTTAAAAAAATCACAAAAACTAGCAAAAAGTGCGATTAATCACAGAAAAACGATGAAAATCACCAAAAAAAATCACAGAAAAAATTTCATATTTTTGGGGAGAAAATCACTGGGATCCCTTCTTTTTTTTGAGAAATTTATACTCATTATAATCTTTCCTTATTCACAAGGATAATTTCGATTGAGGTTGCTGTTTTTCTTATAGTTAAGATAAGTAATAGAATTTTATTTTTAATTATCAATAGGAAATTCCATTTATGGAGACAATATCTCAGAAAAGATCACATCAGCAATTTCAGATGAGTGACAGTAAAGTTGAGGAGAGCATCCTGAAGATCACACCTCATGAGCTTGGGGGAAAGTTCAAGTCCAAAATAGACCTCTACACTTATCTAACTGAGATTCGTAAAAATATTTGCCCTTGATATTCATAGTGGGATACTACATGCCACCGATTGAGGGCATCAACAGAGAATACCTCAGACTAATCTATAAGGGAAACAAGAAGCTGCTGAAAATGGATCAGATTAAGATGGTGAAGGTCCCAAAGTATGATGAACTTTCAGTACGACAACTATATCTACAAGTTTGTGACGATTAAGAGCTAAGCCTCTACCTACCTGATATGTCAGAGAAGTCCAAGCCTATTGACAGGCAATACTTCTTCAACATACTTAATACAATCCAGCCCGAGTATCTCTCGCACATCATCAACAAGTCAAGGGGAAGCAGGAAAGGCGGTGATGGTTAGTGGCAAAAGAATGACTACATACTTATCTCTGATGACTGGTTCTCTCAGTTGACAAGCCATCCATTCATCTCAAGTATCTCACAATGATTTTAACTTTATAAAATATAGAAAAATCGGGGAGGACAATGCAGCTCTTGAAGGCTTCAACCAAACTAATGAAGGCCAGAAAACCTAAGCAGTCGCCCACCAAAGTTTTGTCCCTTAAGAGATTCAGGGGAATAGAGCATGCTTCAGCAGGCAAAGGGATCAGGCCAAGTGATGGAGCTCGCCTCATGGAGACGAACACCACGATGTTTGAATCATAATCTGACACTGGCATGATGAACAATAATGTGATGAGATTTAATATATGAGCCTTAAAGCTATAAAATAATGTTAACTTCATAATTCAAACTTCTTCAATTTTCTATTGCAGATGTCTCTTATTATTTCATCTTCAACGCTGTTGAATGCTTATCTTAGCACTCTTTTTGCATCGAATCTCTGATCCTATCCCACAATCTTCATCTTCTTTCTCTTGAACTAATTCTTCAGCACTGAGAAATAATTCTCAATGGGATTATACTAAGGTGAGTAGGGTGGTGTAAATATCAAAGAAATATTCAGCTCTTGCGTCAAAGTTTTAATTTTGTTGCTGTGATGCACTCTCAGATTGTCTAGAACAATAGCGAGCTTATTCTCATAGTTTTATTCATGCAGTCCCACAATAAAGTCGTAGAACTTTTCAATGTTGACGGATCTGTCATAGCTATAATAAAGTTCCAGTCCTTTGTCCGGTGACACTCCTGCAACTACTGCAATGCTCTTTGTGAATTGTAATTTGTCTTTCACAACAATGTTTTGGTGGCGATTGCTAAACTCTTGCTTAAGATTAGTGGAGTAGGTAAACATCACTTCATCTATGAACACAACTTTCCTTCCCTATTGTAGAGCCTTGATAAGATTTAATCTCATCTGCTAGAATAGTTCTTAGGTTTTAAGGCTCTAAACCGGAGTCATATATTTGGAGACACTGATAAACTTTCTCTTAATTCCAGTGACCTTATAAACTCTTGAAAGTTTGGATTGAGAAATTTTAGCCTCGGGAAACTATCAGTGGAACATCACGCACCTCTCCCCTAATGTCATTCCTGCCTGTAGCTATAGAGTGCTCTAGTTAGTAAGAAATTCTAAGTGATCTTCAGATAGACTGCATCTTCTCATAGTTTATTGACAAGCATTTGCTAATTAACATCTGAGTCTACAAATATTTCTCACGACTGAGCACGGAATGCGAGTGAGTTAGCTTATTAATTCGTAGCTTAGGTAGATTGCTGAATCTTAGGTTGGGTCTAAGCATCTGAATCTTAGAAAAATTATTAGCTCATGCACGCTTAAAAAGCTTCCTGATTGAATCATCATTTTTCTCTTAAACTTGCAAAGCTGTTTGAATTGTTGTTCTTGAATTTAAATTTTATTAGTGATTATTTGATCTCATAAAGTGGTAATTGCGGCAAAGGTTCAGGGATACTATTCTCTTTCATCGACTTTTATTATTTATAGACATCTGAAGCCTTACTCTAAAGAAAGATTTAAGGTAGAAGGCTAAGTCTTCAAAAAATCTTCCTAATAAGGACTTGAGAGTCAAGGACGATTGGAAGCTGTAAAATCTTGAGCTAAAACTTTGCAATACTTAAGACTCCCTCTCTTTGCGTAAATTATTTAGTTGGAGTTTTTCACATTTTTCCAAACTTGGCTGCATTATCTAAAAAACATAAGCAAAACTGTTTGCTCGATTAAGAATTGCATATATTTCTCGAATTACTTGGAAAAATCTCCGACCTCCGACCTCCAGACCTCCGAGACCTCCGGCCTCCTGACCTCCTTGCTCTTTAGGATTTTCAAGACCTCCGGAACCTCCGACCTCCGGGATCGTCGAGATTATCGAGACCTCCGAGACCTCCGACCTCCGACCTCCAGACCTCCGAGACCTCCGGCTTCCCAACGTCCCCAAACATTGTATAACCTTCGACAAAACTTCTATTATGCTGACTCATAATGCTTGTACTAAAATACAGTAAAGCAAAGCAAAGACAATCATTGTTTTTATGGTAGGAATCCACTGGGCTTATCGAGTAAGTTGTGCTATATCACTGATTCAGATTATGGAGCACCACCAACAATACAGGTCCCATCATTAATCATTTCAACTCAAAGGCCCATCCCATTTCAGTTTGGAAAGCCTAAGGATACCCAAATTGCAGAATGACGGCAATCAAGGTAACTTGCTTCAATAAGTGGGCTGGGTTAATCTCACGAGTGCGAATCAGTCATTCTCACAATGATGCACCAAACTAGTTAAGTGAAAAATAAGGAGAACGGGCAAAGAAGGTTAGGGCACATACTAGATGAGGAGACATCAATTATGGATATGCAATAGACTGAAACTAGATTCTCGATATCTTGAGGGAAGTATGTATTGCAGAGAGATATCAAAGTTTAATATGTTGATTATTATTTCTATTCCTTCAAATTCAAAAATTTTAGACTAAATATTTATCATCACTTAAGAGATAATTGAAGGGATACACCTTGTTTGCATATTGATGATCATTGATAAATTTCTTATCAAAGGAGTCTTCAAATATAAGGTAGCTTTAAAGAGAAGTATCAAGATCAATTTAAGCAATAACCGGTATTTTCTTGTATTGAATCTTGATCATAATTTTTGTTATTTATAGGTCAGTTGGTTGCTTGCCTTCCTAACACACTCTAACTCTCTTGCTTATTAAGGCACTACGACCTGAGAATATCCCCTCGCTTATTTTTGTTGAGAAGCTTCAACTCAACTTCATGATTCTGAACTTCTATATCTTTCTTGTGATCTTTTAATAGATGCTTCTTCAAGTCTATTGTATGAGAGTATTGCTTATGGCACTCAAAGCAGTCATACTTTTCATCTATTTTATCATGTTTTAAGTATATAGTGGGTTTGGCTTCTCTATGCTCCTTCTTATGTCTGTACCAGCTTGATTTATGAGCAAAATCTCTCACATCGCTCACAAAAATAGCCTTCAGTTTGTATAGGAATTTCATTAATACCTTTCTCCTCCTCTCTGTCTCCCACACACTTGTTTGCCATTTATTTTTTATTATTAATTTCTATTTTAATAACAGAGACCTCAAGTGATACCTCTGGTAGTTCCTTATAAGAGTTCAACTCACAGCTATATCACTTTTTATTGACGCCAAAGGTAAGTCTCATTTAGTTTGATGGAAGTGCTGTTGTTTTTCTTAAAATTTTAGCGCTCATATTTAAATTTGAATTTAAAATTATAAAACTGCCTCTATAACTGAAAGCTTATATAAGAGCTTTGCAAGCCTACAAGTTTCAAGGGAAGTTCTTAGAGTACTAGAGAAGAATTATGAGTGCTAAAAGATGATCTTGCTCTAAATCTGGGTGAGAAATTAACCAATTTAAAACTTTCAAAAATAAGTTGATTATAGCACGTACCAATTTAGGAGGTGCTCCTAATTAAGTACGTACTGCTTTAGGA
Organism: Oxytricha trifallax; assembly: GCA_000711775.1. Lineage (NCBI taxonomy): Eukaryota > Ciliophora > Spirotrichea > Sporadotrichida > Oxytrichidae > Oxytricha > Oxytricha trifallax. Next base: position 10,811 of record ARYC01003157.1, on the reverse strand, counting down.
GGTATTTGGTCATTTTATGAATAAAATTAGGTGCTCCTAATTAAGTTCTAGCATTAATTAAAGCTCCTAATTAATTACGTACCAATTTAAATTTAAAAATATGGAATTATAACAGTAGAAATTGATATCAATCTCTCAAGTTTGAAACCAGTTCTCAAAACCTTCTCCATATCCTTCTTAGAGGTTGACCTCCTATAGGATGCCCATATTTAATAGTAAGTTTTACAGAGGTATATAATTGAAATCAATAAACTTAAATTTGAATATCATTTCTTAGATCTGTAAACAAGATGGAGTCAATGAATGATGCAATGAAAAGAGTGCAAGCACAAGAATTGATTCAAAGATTTAGAAGCAAGGAGGATTTGCATCGCTACCTGGTGCAGCAAGGTAATGAACTCATAGTAACTAATTTTTATTATGTAGTTGGTTTGTTCCTGCCAACGATGGAAGGTAGAAAAATTTCATTTCTAAGAGCCATACTCTGCGAAGAGAAGAAAGCATTAAAAACTTAAGATGTAAAGTTTGCAGAGATTCCAAACTATCCAGAAATCTCAGTGACAAACTTATATAATGTGCTATGAATGACCCAGAGGTTTCGCTGTACCTGCCTACTAAGAAGTAACTGTCAAACAAATTACGTGAAAGAAACTATTTCTTTGGCATACTTGCAACAATTAAAGGTGATTACTTGAAAGAAATTATTCAAGAATCTCATAAGAAAAGGTACAGCATCTCTTCAGAAGATAAGGACAAACAAGGGATCAAGATAAGTGAGAGCTGGCTATCAGAGCTGCAGAAGCACCCTTATATTTCAAGTAAGATTTGTAGCTTAACTCTTTAGAAAAATCTGGTACTGGCATCTTCTTGATGAAGGAATAGAGCAAGCTTCACAGAGAGCGAAAGTCGCAGACAAAGTATGAAGTTAGTAAGAGACTTTATTCAAATATTTAGCCTCCAGAGTCAATGAACATAGATGCTGGAGCTGGCAGCAAGAGAAGAAACTTAGGAGGAGGGAAGCAAGAAAGTAGAAGAAAAGAAAGAGAAGCCAGCTCCCTCTAAAGAATTTTAAATGTGACTTATATATTCATTAACTTAACTACAAAACTTATTTATATACATTCTCTCTCCCTTCTTTAGCACACTTTTAAGCCAATAAATTATCTACTCTCTTCGCTTAGCTTTTAATATAGTCTACTGTATCGATAGGTAGGTCATGCATCAAGTGGTATAGCAGCAGTTTCTTGTATTGATCTTTTAATATACCCCAGTAGAACTCAATTCCATTAAACTATGGACTGTAAGGTACGTTAGACACTGGCGTTATTCTAAGTTGTTCATAACTCTTCCTTTTTCTTTAGTCTTATGAACAGAAAGATTATCAACAAACAGTATAATCTCTTATTCAGGGTACTTCTCTCTCAGCTGTTCTTAGAACTTAATATACTACTCTGTCTTAATTGAGCGAGGATGAATAACATAAATTTTCAAACCAGTATTCTCACTAATACCTCCAAGAATTGCCATTTTTTAAACCTTGACTTTCTAACCATATACTTCTATATTACTATGCCTCTTATACCAAGACTTCTAGATGAAAGTGTTGAAGGTAAACACAGCCTCGACAGCATATATAAACTTAATATTATTCTATTGAGCCCATTGCATTTAATTAAAATATAATTTAAGTTATTATTGTAAAATGGCAAAGTGAAATAAATTACTCTCTTGATACGATTCACACCTTTGTAAGTGATAGCGTTTCGTTTATAAATGTCAGCAACAGACTATGCAGAGATCTTCAACTCAGGGAATTGGTGGTGAAACATAGTAGCTAGTTGGTCAAGAGAGAAGTAAGCCCAATACTTCAAGGTTTTTACATTGATAAGATAGTCAATATGCTTCTATAAAAACTTTGAATTCCTCTTAGGCTAAGAATTCAGCTATTATTGCTTTAATTACACAGCTTTTAAGCAGTGAGAGCGAATAGTTGATGGACTTCGCTTTAAGAGCAGTGTCATAGACTTATAGTTCAGTACTGGTTTGACTTATTCACTATAAATATCACATCCATAACGCAGTTTAAACACTAAATCTATACATTTTTCATCATAAATAGACCCCAAAGTTTGCTATTTTAGTATAGCATTTATTTAATAACCCCAACCCCTAACAAATTCTCTACAAATCAAAGCACTTAGAAACCTCATTAAGGGGTTCTGGGGTTTTGAATGTGGCCAATATATTCATACTTTTCTAGAGCATAATTTAGTAAGATATAAATTAATATTTTACCTTTATATGATCTGGAGAGGCGATATCAATACTATAAAATTTTGTATCATTCAATGAATCTTATAATTTTTGTGTAATTTTGCTTGTTTCTAATTATTCAACCAGTTTTAAAAAAATGAAGGAAATATTAAAAAAATTTGTATAGGATTACATTATAATAATTTTGTAAATCAATATAATATGCCAAGGAGGCTCATTTTTGCTTTTAGATCTTTTTTAATATTCATTTCCCATAAATTTTAGCTTAGCTCTATCAATCATAATGAATAATAGATAAAACATCATGAGAATATATATTGATTTAAAAGAAATCTGCGTAAAAATATCTAATATATATATATAAAAATTCTTCGAAAATGAGTGATATTTTAATTTGATTAATAGGATTAGTTATAATGAAATTACTTAGAAGAGGTTGCCATGTCGCTCATGATAATTATTAGTAAATAAAAACATTTCTTTTTTTATAAGTTTAAGTAGTTACACCTGGATAGAGCGTCACAGACTTATACTGAGTCTTCTATAATCTACAGATGTAAAAAGATAAGGCACATATTATTGGATAATGGTGACCTCTATGAAGGATAATTTATTTTTTGTAATAATTATAAATACAAAATATCATTTTCATTTTGCTATTATCCTTTATATCTCTGCAATTTTATCAAGAAAGCATATATTTCCTGTTCTTTCTGTTCCTTTTAAGAATGTCTTCTCAACAGAGTCAGTTATTACCTTATCGCTTAGTATATTTTTAGAAAAATTAAAATACAAAATGTGGCTTATAATTTTTAATGAATAATCATCATCGTCGTCTTAATTATTACTAGTTTTATGAATTCACTTATCATTTTATAAATCTATTAACCTTATTAAATTTAATCCCCATATTAATAAATAGATGCTTATTCAAGTGGGTCTATTTAATTGGTAATGCTACTTTTTCTTTCATCTAACATAGAGAAAATTAATTAAGTCATATGCTTTCTATTTGATCTACTCACAATTACTATTTTTGATTTGTTTTTAATTGAATTAATTGTATTCATTTATATTATTTATAATTACAAAAAAATGCTTAAATTGTATTTAAAAACAACTTAGATATGACTAAAGTGGGGTAATAACCTTCTGGGGAGGCCTCTAAATTTTTTTCTCATTTTCATAAAATGTTCTAAGAATCAATAAAACATCAAAGCAACATATTATAGCGTATTAATTAGGACTAGACGACATTTTCAATGAATCTTTTGATACCCAGATCATAGTAACATTTAGCATTCACATCATAAAAAACAATATTATTTTGTATATGTAAAGCTAAATTATTCACAATTATTATGTGTAATATAATTTGTTAATTCTCTAATTTAATTTTTGATGAAATAATTTGCTGTTAATTATAGCATGAAGAGCTTTAAATTAATATTAAATAAAAGATTATAACACCTTAATGATTGTATTATTAATGATAATTAACAGCAAATCATTTCATCAAAAATTAAATTAGAGAATTAACAAATTATATTACACATAATAATTGTGAATAATTTAGCTATTCATTTACAAAATAATATTGTTTTTTATGATGTGAATGCTAAATGTTACTATGATCTGGGTATTAAAAGATTCATTGAAAATGTCGTCTAGTCCTAATTAATACGTTATAATATGTTGCTTTGATGTTTTATTCATTTTTAGAACATTTTATGAGAATGAGAAAAAAATTTAGCGGCCCCCCAGGAGGTAATTACCCCTTAAGTGTAAACTATATCTTTCAAATTATGATAATGACCCATTAATATCTTTAATAATGATTTTATTTTTGGATGATCCTCTGAAATAGTTATCTTGAACTTTAGTATTAATTATATCATCTGCAGTTTAATTTCGAAATAATTTGTGGAAGTTCTATTACCTTTTAATTAATCAAATTAGTTTATTGGATGGAGTTTATAGGCGTTTTATGATCCACTTCTCGAGGAATCATAATCAAGATTCTATTGAGAAGGGCCTGGCTTTCTGATAATATAAAGAAATTATGTAGATTCCATTATGAGATATCAAAAATACTTTCGTTATAAACATATATTAAGTATGTATTTAAAAATGTACTGGTTTAATGAGTTTATTAAATTAAATAATAATTTTTTAATTTTCAATTATGGATTAAATCATTCTACATATAAATGTAAAAACGTCTTATACTTATATAATACTTTATTAAAATGAATTAAATAGAAAGAATCAAACTAAAGAACATTCATTGTTTTTATAATATCTAAATTCTTCACAGCCATATTGCAAACCTATGTCTCTGATATTTTAATACTTATCAAATATGGCTTATAAGTATTTTCATGATTTATATTAACTCTATCTGGCTTTATAATGTTGTTCTTTAAAGATGTTTAATTGCTGCTTTATCAAATAATTTTTGTTTTTGAAATAAAATAAGGGACAATAAGGCTTTAAAAGGATTAAGCCCTATTTCTATATAAATTATTTATTTCCTGATTTTAATTTTTTCGATAAATCAGGTAGGATTAACTCCTACTCGAGCAAAACTCTTTCAATAGACCTTATAACCCTAAGAATAGTGTCATAGCTTATATGTAACACTCTTTAAAATTATATTATATTAACTGATTTTATCGAGTCTAATGATAAATATCTCCATCAATAAGCTCGAATACTTAGTCTTGAAGTTATGATCACTGCTCCTCATTTTATTATTAGATTAAAACTAAAAGATTTATAAGTTATTTAAGTATATGAGATTTACTAAACTTATGCTTAAAAAATGTGAACTTACTTAAAAACATCAAATATCTTGTCTGCGCTTTTATGAAAAAGAACTAAATAAGCAAGATATATTTTTAGCGCTTGTATTTCTTCTAAACTGATTTTTTATCTTGACATTAGCATAAGCAAAATTGCTAACTGTAAATAATCTACACCGTAAATATCCTACGAAGCACTGTTAGCCATTCTAATGATTGATTTATCTTAAATTTTTTTCTTCTAATATATCATTAAGTTTAATCACTTTAGATTGATAATAAATGATTTGAATTTCCTATCCTTCTTTATTGAATGCTTTTATTTAGTAAAAGCACCATTAGTACATGTAAAGTTATCTTAATTGGTAATTATAGCTTTTAATATACAAAAAGGACAATTCATCCTATTATTTGCCAAAGTAAGAACTTTTGTTGCATACATAAGGTAAGGCCATAGTGAAATTAAAACTTGGGCTATGTATTCATTGGTTAACACCTCTAGTCGCAGTTTACAATCAATTTTAAGTATTGTTATAGTCTTGATTAAAATGAATATTTATTATAAACGTGATGTTAAATATTTTTTATTTATTAAGAAGATTTTCCCGACAGAAATATAGCGATCTTTTTATATAAACTATAAAATATTATTTAAAATATTTGTTCTTAATAGTTCTTTCAAGTTTAAGATATGTTTTACAACTTTTTTTGGTAATTTAAGAATTATTTAACAATAGGAGCATATTAAATCATTCAAGCACTGATAATTGTGTATTACTCTAAAATCACAATTACTAACAAACATAAAATATGCAAAACTATCTGAAAGATTTTAATGCTATAGGTATTGTATTAAATATAAAGATTAAAATAGAGTTTTAATTATATTATGCGATTTTCATAAAATTGATTGCGTACACTGTAGTATTTTGAATAAAAATTATAAAGAGAGATATAGAGTTTGAATGATTTAGAAAAATTTTCAAGTTTTTTAGAAAGTTATCAGTAAAAACTTAATTAAGCCTAAGTTATTTAGATTGACATTTAGGAAGCAAAAGCTCCAATAACTTAAATGGTAAAAAAAAAAGAATAGGTAATTAAATAAATTTTAAGCAAAATAAGAATGATGAACTTAACTTACCTCAAATACTTAATAAAAGCATCAAGATAATAATAATGAGCTGATTATTTATAATACTCTTTTGCTAATTTGATCTCAGCTTATATAACCATTTCACACTTAGTTACTTACAATCAATTCGAGCAACAGAATTGAAATTGAATTTTATTTGAATCAAAACTATAGCAATTAAGTTCACAATCTAATATTTATGCATTCCTAACATAGTAATAATTTACATTAGTATATGAAACATTAGTTGCTTAAAGTTAAAATTAAAATCTTCTTAATCTAAATCAATCACTTTTAAATCTATAAAAACTTAGAGTTCAAAGAAAATATTCTCCAAATTATGCTAAGAGTTTGAAGAGTTGTAAATCTTTGAGTAATATCTTGGATAAAATGCAAAACTAGCTGATAATATATTAATGATTTACTTCTAATGCTCTTGAAAGAGTTAGATCAATTTTGTAATGTCAGGCTGCATTACATCAGGTGTATTTGTTGTTTTTTAGAGCCAAATACTTGGATTAAATTTTTATAAATAAAATGAATCATAATATCGATATAAAATTATGGAATTCTCTAAATAATTTGAAAACGACATATTTTATATAATCACAAACTATGCAAATAAAACAAAATATATCCAACATTAAAATAAAAATGAGCGAAAAAAAGTTATCAGTTAGTTATAAATCCAATCTAAAAATGAAAAGTCTAAAACTTATTAGTTGTTATAAGAGAAAAAACTTTAAAAAATATTTATGTGATTGAATCTAAATCAATGGAAGATTAGCTTGATATTTTTATTTTAAAATATATTTTCTTTAATAAAAAGAGAATGAATATTTCCAATCATATGAAGCAGGAATAACAAAGTAATTAATAATACTTTAATTAATTATAGAAAATTAAAAATAAAGAATCGAATGTATGAAATTAAATACAGAGTCTCACTCTTCAAATTGAGAGAAGATTTTGAACAATTTACAGTTTATTTGATAGTATTCTTTATACTATTAAAAAATAGAAAATAATCGTAAATATTACAAATACATTAATACAAATCTGCTAATCTTTATTTGTTAAGTTTTATATAATATTTTGTCTAACCTTTAGATTAATGGCTTAATAGAAAATTCTTAAAGTATAATATAATTTGTGTACAACAACAAATGGATCCCTAAAGCCTAACAGCCATCCACTGATTTTTGAAATCTGGATGCCGAATCCCCAGAGTTCATTCCCTAACCTTCCTCCCCTATCAATACAAAAATTGACTTCTAACAACTTACCAGCTCCCTCTCACAATTCCAGAACAGGTTTACTCAACAAGAGATCTTCAACCTTAACTAACAATTCCTACAGGAAGAGCAGGAATACCTAGCTTCCCAACGCGCCATTCTTTAAGCGCCATTAGACAAGTCTAGCTCACTAGACTATGATTCTGAAGCTAACCTCTCCTTCTATGAAGGAGGTGAAGAATCCTTGACGTCCTCTAATACGTCATTAAACAAAATTCCTATTGAATAGGAAATTTTAACAATTATTAAGGAATCACCCTTTAATAAGATTTCCTACTAGGAAAGTTTGAAATTGGATTCCTAATAAATAATAAAAAATTAATCATTATTAAATATGAGTAACCCTAGAGACGTCCTAATGAACGACAAAGCCTCCACAAAAGTCAAAGACCTTCCAGACTTCTACACAAATAAGACAGACTAAGCATACAAAGCTCTCATTGCAGAGGCCAACAGCGGTACTAAAGTCTCAGTTAGAACCCTATTTAAAGCATTAGAACTCAAAGAACAAATTGTCTCTTTGAGAATTCAAACAGCAACTCAAGGACTCTCTAACACAATTGCTCACTACTTAGAACAAGTTGAAGACATCCTTGACAGAGACACTAAAGCCTAGCACACCATAGCTAATGACCCTGAAACACCTAAACAGATAAGAACTTTCCTCAAAACCATTGACAAACTTAGATATCCTACGACTAAGACGTCATAATGTACTGCGACACAAACTAAGACCACATGCTCAACACAAACACTATCAGATTTAAAACACCCTGGAACTTTTCCTAGAATCTCTTAAGCGATCTCATCTTCTTCATGAAAGAAAATTTCAAATCTATTATTTCCATTGGTCTTATTAAATTCTCGGTTAAAATCTTATAAGTTTAATCATCAATTAAATATAAACACATTGGTGACGACTCCGTAACCATCCTAAGACAAGACCGTAGAAGACAAAACCAAAACATGGGTAGAAAAACAAACAACAAACAAAGGCAACCAAAAAGACCCAGAAAAAACAACAAAAAGAGAAGAAACAACCAAAGGAACTGAGTTCCTTCTTAATGATATGCTCGGGGGGCTTTAAGCCCTCGATGCGAGTTAAATATTATTATTATTTTTATTATAATTTGTGTATCTTTTGAAAAAAACTTATATATAATTTTTGTATTTATATTTTTATTTTTATTTATAAATCAATTCTACCTTAGCCTAGACACAAATAGGATGAATTGGTCACAGAATTTTTTTAGCATTAATGGTACTATATATATTTTTTGAGTTTTACAAGTCAATATCTTCATCGCCGTTTTAATGACCTATGCTTTGAAAAATGAATAGTTCTTTGTTTTATTCAGGCTTCGAATAAATTCAGGTTAAATTTAAGTTTATCAATTGAAAAGGTTCATCCATCCCACATCCTCGTGGTAACCTGGATACCACTGCTTCTAATCCTCTTCGAACTAAGCTTGCACATATTGTTTTGCATTAAGTGACGTGGTTCGTATAGTGTTTTAAGTGACATCTTGGGTGAAGAGGCCCATTTTGATTTAGGCTGCACGCCTCCCATTGGATGAGAAAAAACAGGAGTAGGTAGTATCTAAGTGGTTGGTAAGCTCTATTGATACACAACGTCATTAGAGTGGATGTCCCTTCTTTTCGCAATTTAAAAAAAAGTAAATGAGGAAGGAGGCTGGACTGGACTAAACATCCAAATAATCCAGCGGACGTATAGACTAATTGTTAGACTGTGTCATTGTGTCGTATACTAGGGTGGAATCAGGATTCTCACCACAGAATATTCATGTGGTCAGGCACCTTCTAGAATAATTTAAGTTGTGATTATCAGCCATAATATATAGTCTTTTTTAATTTGCTAAAAACCATCATCATTAATTAAAATATTTAAAAATTATTTACATACATTGGTAAATTAAAATCATATAATATTAATCTTCCTCGCTACTATTTCTCTTTTATTTTCCTTTACTATTCCATTTTAATTTTAATGTAAAAATATTATAAATCAATTTTTTTATATGTTAACTAAATAATATTATTATTTTTAATTTATTGTTGATCATTTTTGCAAAAATTAAATTACCAATAATAAATTTCACTGATATTTTTAGGTTTTCAAGGAACTTAATTAATTAATTAATAAAATTGGCTTTTGTAAGAAATCTAAAGACTCTAATAATTAATCTCTTATTTAATTTCAATAAAGAAATATTGAGAAAAAATTCTATCAAATAAAGAGGCTATCAGTGGAAAATTAAAATTATTAACTAACACATTAGAAATAAGCAAAAATCTTTAACAAAACAGAAAGGATGTTTTCCAAGCATTATAGTTATAATTACTTAAAAATATTTAACTTTTAATGTTAATTTTATACTGCATAAAGATATAAGCTAATGAATTATATCCTAAATTCCATAAATAATGTTTAAATTATGATATAAAGTTTATTTTTATAAATTCAAGCCATCTACCATAAATATACTATTAAATTAGAAAGTTAATTTCTAGGTGGTATTAACCAGTTGGGACTTTCTGATAGAGCTTTCTACTACACTAAGGCCTATCGAGGGCAGGTAGGGGGTTGCTGGGCGCAACGAATGAGGGACCAGTCGGCGGGGTTTCAATCTGTCAGCGTACACTCTTCGAGTGAGCTGGATCCTAAGATTTCCCTGCATTAGATGAGTCTACTGGCTTGAGTTCAGTTTCCTAGGTAATAGGGAGAAGGATGAAGGTACGCTCTGCCTTGGAAAGTGAGAAGACGAAAACCATTGAAGCCAACGATAAGGATTTTTCTCCCACACCGGGTTAGGGCGCTGAAGCTAATACAGCGAAAGGATTGAGATTACGTTTCCCATCAGCGGTGGGACCGGTAAGCGTTTTTCTCCATCTTTTGTTATCTAGTTGGATCTCACGAGCTCTGTCCCCAGGTACAAACTGGGATGACATCTTGATTTTGGGAGAAGACTAGGTAATAGCGAGAATGGTTTTTTCGAAGTTTTCTACTTCATGACTTCCACGTCACGGAATTTGCCTCGTCAACTCACTCAGATACGTCTACGTCACGACTAAGATTTATGGTTTGATATTAGTATTAAACAGTGATATGTTAAATTTATTTGATTTTAATCATTAAACACAAAGCCATCTACCAGTAGTAATAACCATAATTTTAAAAGGAATACAATTTTTTAAATATTGATGAATCTCTTTTATGCTAAAATTGTTTCAGTTGTCTTGGTTAACTCTGATTTTATGAGAAAACAAAAATGAACAAATTTGTTT